>APFE031212541.1:0-22320 GCA_000404065.3 Pinus taeda | reverse complement strand
GTATAGAACTACAAATAGTAACTTACAACTTCACTATTATTCCAGACTTCAGACATACCAAGATCATGGCATTTAAAGAATAAAACACGTGTAAGTGGTCATATCTAGCCCAACCAATATTAGATCATTCAATGATAAGTCATTTCATGTCTCATGATCCTGAGCTAGCATTGTATCCAAGGTGCACTAAATATTTCATATCATGACATAATAATAGCCCCTTTTGGTTGCAAACTTGTCCCTTTGATCTTCTCCTCCTTATATAGTTTGTGGCTTTTCTCAATACCTTAGACCAAAACAACCCTTAGAACCTGTGGTATTGTTGGACGTGATCAAATAACCATTACTTCACTCAATATTGTGGGCTAATACCATGGTATTGACCCTTGGTATTCTTTAATCTTAAATTTCCTTGATTTTCCAACCCATACATGCTTTTCCTGTTGTGAAAGTGTGTACATACGTATATGCCCCTTTTGTTTTGTTAACCCATGTGAATACAATGTTTTGACAAGGTAAACCTTCATATGCAACTTAAAATAACTTGAAACATCATTTTTCTTCATCTTCTTGATTATGATCACTAGTCCTTTGTTCCAACTTTGTGTTTTTATGTACCATTGCCATGTTACCTCTGAATTGACCTGTTACAATGTGAGTTGCCCTTTATTAAAACTGAACTGACCTATGAGTGTGTTGCCAACAAGGATAACACATGTATCATAATGCCAACACGTATCAATGTTGCAAACACTAATTTATGGATCCCCCCTAGAGAAGGTGATTAAGATATAACACTTGGAATGCATCGGGGAGAAGATCAAGTGAAGAATATCCTCCTTTAATTATATCATCACCAAACATGTAGGTCAAGAGGGAAACAAAGCTACAAATAATATTTTCAATTGCGGTAGTGCTCACTGGGGTCAGGATTTTTTGAATGGATGGCCCACTCCACCGAAGGAGGGTATTCTGGAAAATTTGAGCCAAATTGTGGCCTTGGAGGAGGCCTCCCCAATGGGGGTGTTCAACAACATGATTGCAAGCTCGAAGACCCACATGGAGATTAATGATGGGAATGTGGATGTAGGTACGAAGGCCTGCCCCCAGGACTTATCCAAGTACCTTTATATTAGCATCACTAAACCTTGAGTGTGTGAAATATTCACTCGAAGAGTACGTCGCAGTGGTGGTGTCAGGGGAGCACTCATGGCGAGGGAGGAGGTTCGTTATAAACTGAAAAGGACCAGGCTCAAGTTTGAAATCCTAAATGGTGAATGGTGTTATTACAAATCCTAGTGTGTGAGGTTAGAAAGGAAAATTGCTAAGTTGTGAGCACAATTGGTGTGGGAAAGTTGGCAGATTTACTGTCAACATTCCTTCCGAATCCCATGAGGGTATCTCATGGTGAAGTATTGGTTAAGCCTACACATACATTTAATGGGTCAGAGAAGCTGATGGGATAATTCAATTATCCTAGAGCAAGAAGGGTTCAACATAGGGTGGGGAATTCTTCTGCTGAGAATTTGGGGTAGGGAGGTGCGTGTTCAGGCATGGAGATATTGTTCTTGTTGCCCACACCAGTTCTTCAACTAGGTTAATTTCTTCCTAGTGGCGTAGTGTTTCGTGGGTGGAAGACTAGTTGGTGAGAAATATTTCCCCCTCACGTGTCGATGGTTTTATGTTATTGGTGGTGAGACGGAGTGCCCAAAAACTTGGCTTGGATAATAGGTAGACGGTCCTTGTGGTGGAAGGAAGGAAGCCCTCCATTTCTCTTTCGCTCTATGTTTTCCAGTGGATTGGAATGAGGTCGACACCTCACATTTCACACAGGTCATCTTGTGCTAAGCCTAATTTCGTAGACCCTTTTGGTAGTGGCAGCCTCTCCCTGATGGTGCCGACATCGAGGGGAAAACATATAGGACAAGGTGGTTCTAGTGGTAGTCGTCTTCGCTCTTCGGCTTCAGCACGCCGTGGGGGAGGAAGATCTGGCAGAAATTCCAAGGATGGTTTGGAGGTTAAAGGAGGAAAAGGCCTAAGAGTTCCAATTTGTGGCCGAGGTAGCCACACCATTAGAGGCTAGCACCAAGGATGGTCTGCTTATCACAGAGGAGGATAGAGTGAGGGGGTTGCACATCATGGAGGAAGGGGGAAGCAACAGACATGCTGAATGGATTGTTTTCGAGACCTCATCGAGACTATTATGGATAGATCGGCTACTAAAAAGTGTGTGAGGGAGGAGGAACATGTAGAGCTTATCGTGAAACTGAACAAGATGCATTGTTTTCACCGTCATATGCAGGAACATGTTTTGATGATTTGAGGCGACCAAAATCTAATCTCTAAGAAAGTTGAAAAGTTGGAGGCCTAGATGGCCCATTTCGAAGAGAATGTACAATGCACCTTCCACCCTCCTCCACCACCTAGAATAACCCTGGTGTTGTATCTCTGAGATAATAATGGTCAGCTATTATGCTAGAGCATCTAAGATAATTTTTTTGGGTTTTTTTTTTTTAATTTGGGAGACCAATGGGTGAAACAGATATAGAACTAATGTGCCTAACCTCTTGAATGATAATAATATCTCAGCAAAGGGCTGCTATAAATATTTACACAGTGAAATAGCTTTTATGATGATGAGAAGAAACAAAAAAGTAATATGATTGCCAGAATTTTCAAAGTGAAAGCTAAATAATAATAAGTATGAAAACCTTTTAAACTCTGTTTAAAGGTTTGACAAAATACACATGAGATTACAAAAGATGTTGATGAGTTATTGATTTTTAGGGAATTAATTAAAGAAACAGTCCATTAATTCATTCTCTTTATAGATTATCACTTCAGAAGCTTATAGGAATAAATTGAAATACAACTATTCCTACCTAGTTATCTCTGCAAGAAAAAAGTATATGAAGAAAAAACCATAACGAATGACATTGGAAAAAGTTACAGGAAACACAAACTGTGCAAAATAGAATTCAGAATCCTTTTCTTCGTATTAATGATCCAGAAAGATTAATTACATCAACTATCTAGAAATGCTTCTTCAAAGGTGCAACCCTTAATAACTCGTGAAGAGAGTTATTTATACAATAGTAGGACGAAAAATATCCTGAAATTCTTTTACAAAAATAGATTATTTATAACAAAAAATAAAACCGTCTCTTTGATGACTATTATTGAAAAAGTTGAAAAGTGGTTGAAGCTGGATCACTATTCGCTCAAAAACTAAATGCTATTCAATTATCCTTAATCAAGTAAATCTGTTAATTTTTCCCAGCATTTCTTTTCTAGGATATAAATCTTTATTACCCTCTTGTAGATTTCATCCATCTTGGTGTATTTAATAAAAGTGGGGTTTACCACAAATATATGCTTGATTTCATCCAGATGAAGAAAGAATCCCTGAGTGTTTTTACTATCAGAGTTGGTGTTGTTGATCCTTTGATATTGGCGACTGAAGTTGCATGGGTGCCCACCTTTGTTAACGTCTTGACATAATCCTCAATTGGCATTAATTTATCATTAATAACCATCATAGAAGGTAAACCTTTGTTGACAAAAGGTTCAATCTTGTTGAAAAATCTTTTAACTATGTTGTTAACATTGTTGCACGTTTCTTGTAGCTAAAGGGTGAGATTTTTCTTAGTGATAATATTATTTACCTCTAATATCATTGCAGTTTTGTTGTTTCTTCTTAATTCCTCAAGCTCATAGTCATCCTTGGAATTTAGAAATTTGATTATATCAGAGGCAGTCTCTGGCATATCGTCTAGCTGCTTAGTTATGGTTTCCACTGCTTGCTCAGATTTTTCCAAGAGATATTTCTCATTAATATTATCTTAATGGAGGGCCAAATCTCCTTGATTTAATCTGTGATTTCTTCCCACAAAATTTCTTTTGCTAAACCCAATTTGTTTCCTATGAAGGAATCTATGAGTTCTCTCTGCAACCTTTCCACTTGGCCTTTGAGTTTGTTTGTTTCAGTTGTATGTGAGTTGTGTAATATAGACTTTATAAGCCGTGATTACATGAGTTCATCTTTTAGTTTATTAAGTTCTTCTGTCTAGATAGACACGTTTTGAACAACTTCAATAAGTTGTTTAGCTCCTTTTGTTGTACCTGTTGCTAATGTAGTTGATCTAGGTGGATCTTTAGACACAATGCATGGAAACAATAAAAAATCAAAGTGTTTGCAATGATTTTGACACAGGCATAGAGCATAGATATTGTCATCCTAATCATGGAGGTGTGAATGGTTTATCAATCCAAGTCTAGATGTTGAAGTTATCGCAAAACGAGTTCACCTTTGTTCCTTTGAAAATAAGGCATTTTCCCCTAAAAAATGTACTTAAAGCCTTATAAGGGCAGACTTAAGGCAATCCTTTAGAACCCTCGATCAACGATCTTCGATTAATCGGAATCGGGGGCAGGGAATTAGTGATATTGGGGCCTTAGAACCTATGACATGCGATTTGCGATTACCGATATTGGTGATTGGAATGATTGACGTCGGTGAATGCCAAAGGTGGAACCCCTGGCCATAGCAATTGTGATATGCAATGCGATATCAGCTGTTGGATCAAAAAATGATCAACGACCATGATTAAATCGGTGATCCTGATACCAAGGGGTGATGCGATAGCGACAACAATACAATCTGGATCATCCGATCAGGAATATATCAATGGTCCAAATCTAATTGGCATATGGGAAATCGGTGCATTGGCGGGTCGGCGATCGGAAATTGGAAATCCCCCGATATAGAGGGCCAATGACCTTAGCGATATGCGATTGTGATATAGTGCGGACCCAATGGGTTTATGGACCTGATTTAATATGTTTTGAAGTTTGGCTTTATAGTTTTTTTTGGGTTTTTCACAGTTTTCTGTGTATTTGTCTATTTTAACATAAAAAGGCATTTTTGTGGTTCTTTTGTGTCGGTCGAACCGTCTATTTGAACAACTTCTATTCTAAACCAACAAAACCTGATTTTTAAGTAGCCTTGTCAAAACGTGTTATAAAGCACGACATTGTAGAGAGCCCGAGAGGCCTGAATACTGAATGGTGAATGCTGTATGTAGAGAGCCGAGGCGAGGTAGAGTGCCCGAGAGCCTGTGTGCCAAAGGGAGATAGGGCCAGAGAGCCTGTGCTAGAGAGCCCGAGAACCTATGTTAGGGAGTGCTTTGGAGCCTGAGTGCCAGAGACCTCAATGAGGAGGCTGCACCCGATGGAGAGCCGTAACACGAGAGGGCAAGATAGCCAGAGATAGCTAGATAGTGCCACAGTTTTACTCAAAGAAACCTGAATTCTAGAGAGATGGAAAGTGAGAGAGCTAAGAGCCGTAGAGATGTAGAGTGTGATCGAGGCAACGTTAGAAGACAACCAAAGAACTGGGAGGTCAGGTAGAGGTGCAGTGACATAGCCAGAGTGTTGCAAACACCAAATTCCAAGAGAGCTACATTGCAAACATAGCCAGAGCAGTCTTCCTTCTTCAAATCGATGTTGTGAGATTGATGTTTCCACAAGATTCAACTTATTGATAGCTATTTCAGATACACCCGCTTCTTCATATGACCATTCGTAGTGAGGTCAGAGTCCAGATTGGTAGCGGGCTATGCCTGTACATTGACAATTTGAACAACTATTCACCGTAGATTGTTTTTCTAAGGATATGAACATCCACTTCTTCAGATGGCCCGTGGTGTGAGGTATATGATTTTTTTATATACTTCTTCTTATTTATGTTGCATGGATCCTTGATTGATATTGAGGCAGGATCTTATTTATTATATGTTGTCATGATTCCTTGCTTGATTTGATGTAGAATATCTTATGTGATGTACTTTCCATCATAACTCTTCATGTTATGCTTTGAGATCCCTTGTTGTTTGTTGCTGTGTACTCTTATTTATTACATGTTGTCATGCATGTGTTTTGTTTTTACATCCTTTTTGTGCCATGTTGGCGGGATGCTCACCATGCATGTGTTTTGTGTCATATTGATAGGAGTTTTTTGATTGAGAGTTCTGGTTGTGGAACATCTCTTAGAGCCACTCCTGCATGAGGGTATTTTTCCTTGTATGATCATGACATCATCTCTTGTGTACATCACCTTTATTGACAACACTTAATGTAGCAGACTACACCATCTTTACACTAGAGCTTGGAGACGTAGTCCCTCCTAGACGAACTTCATTATCAATGCTTATGTCTCTATGTCTTGATGATTTTTATGTTCCTCTTCCTTTCCACATGTAGTTGTATTCATTAACGTTCTTTTAAAATTCAATTTTAACAGATCACGAAAGTAAAAGGTCTTTGAAGGGTCCTTCTTCACACCCAGACCTGGATCAACTGGTATCAGAGCGATCTTTGTGTTGATGTGAATTGCAGTGTGAACAATGATAGAGGATGAAAGAGCGATGTACGAGAACATGCTCAACATTTCCAAGAAAGTGGAAGTTATGTATTAAACTCTATGGAAAGAGATAGAGGAAAAGGAGCGATTGCAGCTTCAGTTACAAGCCACAGAAGAGGCCATGGGAGAACTAAAGTAAAACAAACAAAATATTAAAACAGAAAATGATGAGTTGAAGATGCATCTACATGAAGAGAAAGAGGGAATTTTTTTTTACTACGATAGCTGCAAGCAAAGGACAATGCCTTGGAAAAGCTACAGCGAGACACACGTGAGGTAAAAAGTAGTTCTCCATCTTCATGTATGTGTCCTGATGATGATTTAGTTATGTTTGAAAATCATACCACAGGAATTGATTCCAAACTATTGGAAAGAATGGGGTATGAAGGAAAAGGGTTGGGCATTAATGGCCAAGACATTGTCAATCCCATCAAAGTAGAAGAATTACCCCGTTAGGCAGGACTTGGGTATGTCAGGAAAGAAGTTGGGGAATGCGTTGAGACTATTAGCGAACCACCAATGATGAATGATGAGAAACCCTCATCAGATATTTCCAAATTGAAAGAGAAGGTAAAAGATGTTGATTTCCTTTTGATTTCATTGTCTCATAGTATGATGTCTGTTGGAGATTTGGAGATCCCAATTACAGGGATAAACATGAGGCTCCTTACAAGGATGAGGCACGAGGAGAAAGAAGAACTTGGTGTTAATAACCAAAGGATAACTGCACCTTTGGAGGTTGTGCACGAACATCCATTTTCAGGCTTGAGGTACACCAAAGGAGAGTGCTCGAAGATGTTAGATTCGTCCGACACATCATCTCGGAAAGAGAATGATGGGAAAACATCTCGATCATCCCATGGTAGTTTCCATTGCAGGAAGAGAGTTGAGGCAAGCTCTCATCGCCATACTAACATCAGAGACAAGGGAAGGTATAACTATTTTCAATCTTCGAATGTTCATTTTGATTATGATTATGTTGTTAATAATGCATGAAGGACAAGGCATTGAAAAACATGTATCTTTGTGGTTTACCTAACCATACCTTTTCTAAGTGTTGGAAAAGAATGGTAGCACTCATGAGGAATGAAAGACCCTCTCGACAGCATGAAAAGAAATAGGTTAAGAAGATATGGAGGAAGAAAGCCTACTACAGTCATTGTGATAAAAATGGCCATGAAAGAGCCACTTGTTGGAAGCTCCATCCAGAGCAGTGCATTAAAGACAAAGTGTCGGTGTGTTGACCAGGAAGAGCAGTTGTTCGACAAGAAAAACCACCTCAAGGAGGTGACCCATTCACATTGATAAGTGAAAAATGTTTTTTTGAGAAGTTGTCATTTCATGGTCATCATTTTGTAAATCATTTGTTTCATTTTAAAGTGTAAAAGTGAGGATGTGTTTTCCATCACTTGTTCAGCAACAATGATGTTTGGCCATGTTTTGAGTCATATTTTACACTCTAAAAGTGATGTTATGTTTCCATCATGTGTTGAAACAATAGTGTTTGGCCTTATGTATGGAAATAATGTGTTACAGTGATGACGCGTTTTCCATCACTTTTTGAAGAAGCAATGATAGGTTGCCATGATTGTCTTAGCTAGGATATGATGTCCATCTTGTTGTAAACTTGACCATTGAGTATGAGTTATAAACTCATTGAAAGTGTGGGACGTTTGGGTCTTTAGTTGGTAATGTCATTCAAAGCATGTAATTTGTAAAATAATGCACTACAGGTTGCCGTGATAGTAGGTGTCGGTTCGCCGCTTAAGGCTCCGAAGAACAAAGGTGAAAGAGATGGAAGTGAGACATTTTCAGGATGCTTGTTATGTAGATAGGGTACAGAGTGAGTTGTAGATTACTTTTTATGCTTTTGGAGGACCAAAAGCTCCTCAGTGGGGAGGATTGATCCAGGTGGATCTTCAGACACAATGGCTTGGAAATGATTGGAGAGAAAAGTGTTTGGAATGATGTTGACATTGGACCAGAGCATAGATCTCGTCGTCCTTATTGTGGAGATATCAACGGTTCATTAATCCGAGTCTGGATGTTGAAGTTATCACGAAAAGAGTTTGGCTTTGTTCCTTTAAAAATAAGGCATTTTCCCCCAAAAAATGGACTTAAAGCCTTATAAGGAAAATTGCATAGGAAGAAGTGCAAAGGGTGGATTTAAGGTAGGCCTTTAGAACCCTGGATCAGAAATCTCCAATTAATCATATTTGGGGGCAGGAAATCGGCGATATCGGGGCCCTAGAACCTGCGGCATGTGATTTGCGATTACCGATATTGGTGATCGGAGTGATCATCATTGACAAATGCCAAAGGTGGAACCTCAGGTCGTAGCGATTGCAATATGTGATGCGATCTGAGCCGTTGGATTGAAAACCAAACAAAGGCCGCGATTAAATTGGCGATCAAGATATCAACGATTTTGATACCAAGGGGATATGCGATAATAATAGCGATACAATATAGACCATCCGATTAGGAATAGATCAACGGTTGAGATCTAATCGACATATCAGTGGTCGGCAGATCAACGATCGACGATCGGCGGAACAACGATTAGCAATCAACGATCCCCCAATATATAGGGCCAATGACCTTAGCGATATGCGATTGTGTTATAGTGCAGACCCGATGGGCTTATGTACCTTATTTAATATATTTTGAAGTCCGCATTTATGGCTTTTTTTGGGTTTTTCATAGTTTTCTGTGTATTTGTCTATTTTAATAGAAAAAGGCATTTTTGTGGTTCTATTGCATTAACCGAACTGTCTGTTTGAACGAATTCTATTCCAAAGCAACAGACCCTGATTTTTAAACAACCTTATAAAAACGTGTTATAAAACATGACATTGTAGAGAGCCCGAGAGGTCTAAATGCTGAATGTTGAATGTTGAATGTAGAGTGTTGAGGCAAGGCAGAGTGCCTGAGAGCCTGCATGCCAAAGGGAGATAGGGCTAGAGAGCCTATTCCAAAGAGCTTGAGAACCTGTGCTGGGGAGTAATAGGGAGCCTGAGTGCCAGAAACCTGAGTGAGGAGACTGCGCTCGATGGAGAGCCGCAGCACGAGAAGGCCAGATAGACAGGGATAGCGGGACAGTTTTGTAGGTTTACTCAGAGAAGCTTGAATGCCAGAGAGCTGGAAAGTGAGAGTGCCGAGAGCCATAAAGCTATAGAGTGTGATCGAGGCAACACAAGAAGGTAGCCAAAGAACCAGGAGGTCAGGCAAAGCCGCAGAGCTGTAGTGACATAGCTAGAGCATTGCAAACAACAGATTGCTAGAGAGCTACATTGCAAACATAGCCAACATAGTATTCCTTCTTCAAATTGATGTTGTGAGATCGATGTTTCTGCAACCTTCAACACATTGACAATTGTTTCAAATGCCCCTGCATCTTCATATGGCCATTCGTAGTGAGGTCAGAGTCCAAATTGGTGGCTGGTTGTGCCTGAGCATCGACAATGTGAACCCACTTATTCAGATGGCCCATCGTGTGAGGTATATGGTTTGCTTATATACTTCTTCTTATTTATGCTTCACGGATCCTTGATTGATATTGAGGCAAGATCTTATTTATTATATGTTGTCATGATTCCATGCTTGATTTAATGTGGAATCTCTTATGTGATGTATTTGTCATCATAACTCTTCATGTTATGATTTGAGATCCCTTGTTGTATGTTGCTAGGATACTCTTTTTATTACATGTCATCATGCATGTATTTTGTTTTGACATCCCTTTTGTGCCATGTTGGCTGGGTGTTCACCATGCATGTTTTTATGTCATACTGATAGGAGTTTTTTGATTGAGAATTCTAGTTGTGGAACATCTCTGAGAGCCACTCCTGCGTGAGGGAGTTTTTCCTTGTATGATCACAACATCATCTCTTGTGTACATCACCTTTATTGACAACACTTAATGTAGTGGCCTACACCACCTTTACACCGGGGCCCGGAGAGGTAGTCCCTCCTGGACGAACTCTATTATCAATCCTTATGTCTTTATGTGTTGATGATTGTTATGTTCCTCTTCTTTTTTGCATGCAGATGTATTCATTAACGTTCTTTTAAAATGTAAATTTAACACATCACGAAAGTAAAAGGCCTTGGAAGGTTCCTTCTTCACACCCAGACCTGGATCAGTAGTGGCTGAAGTAGAAACACTCGTGATGGGAACTACTACAAGAGAGACTAACTCCATTAAAGTTTGAATGTTCTTTATAGCTTCCTCCTTCACCTTAACCAATTTCTCCATCTGCTCCTCCATTTGTTTTATTTTCAAATTCCGTTCTATGATGAGCTTCATCATATTTGACGGTTGGGTCATTGTCTCCTAGATTTCTTTAGCCATTGGATCCTCAGATCCTGGTATTTTGATCTATTTATTTATTGTTGCAACCTCAGTGTTCATTTTCCTAATGAGATCCTCTATAGAATTTATGTTTGAGGGACCATATCCCATCCTTAGCATTAAATTTTCCAAGGATTGAATCTTCGTATCATTTGCTAGCAAGGAGACCTTCTCCAACTTTAATTGTGACTGAATGTTGGCCAATGTAACATGTACTTTCGAAAAACTCATAGTAGTGTTTATCAAGGTTGAAGCTATCATCTGTCCAGTTTGTTTGTGCATCTCAGTTTGAGAAATTGGATGCACATCCTTGACATTAAACTCAAAATAAGTGTGTTTCTGGTATTGATCTGGAATCCTAGGCTAAGGAACTTGGGCCTCCAAGAAAGCCATTTCAATCGTCCCCTTCTCAGAGTCGAAGGTTGAAGGAAGCATGGCTTGAGAGCTAGAAGAATGCTTCCAAAACTGGGTGTAAGTATTCAACTTCAGTTCTTCATTGTTTCTTTTGATTTCAATAAAGATATGGAAGATGTCTTCTTCTTTATTCGCTGGAATGCCTCCAACAATTTGGACTATCTGCTGTTCATGAGAAGTGATAGATTGAGTTGGATATTGTATAGACTATCCACCAGAATGTGAATCAATATTCATAGAGACACCTTGTTTCCTTTTCCTGTGAAAGACCTTCGGGCCTTCACTTGTTGCCTTAGTTGCAGGTAAATATTTTTCTTCCCTCCCTCTCTTGGCAGTCTTTTCCTGTGCAATTTGATTTTGCATATTTGATGTAGAGACTTCCTACTCCTTAGCCTCCTAGAGGGTATTCTCTGTCCATTCCAACTGATTCTTGAACTGTTCTATCTTAGGCCTAACTGTTTGATGATATGGTTTGAAATTATTTTCCACCCTGAGTTTGGAGATGACTCCCAATGCGTCATATGACCAAGAGAAAATGAAAGAAAATTTCATTTCCTTTAACAACTTATTTGCTTCCTCCCCTGCTACCCTAGTATTACAAATGAAGGGACCAAATTGAGCTTTGAGCTTAAATTGTGATTTCTTTTTGGAAGATACAAAATGTACTTCATATACATTCAATCTTTTCCAAAAGTACTCCGGTGAAAAGATTCTAACAGGGAGGTACTTTGGCAGTTTGTACGGTGGAAGATCATAGCCAAAAACCCTAATTTCTGTGTAGTTTTAGTAGAAATACCAATCTCCTGTTGTAGCTTGATCTACGAACTGAGGTCATTTGAAAATCTCCTCATTGATCCTTGGTAACAGAGTGCTTCTCATAAGGTTGAGGGTTGGATGAATAAATATTTCTATGAACTACTTGTATGTGAATTCTTCTTTCTCCTTCATCACCATTGAAGTCCAGAAAATCACTGACTGTTGTTGCCCTTTTTCATCAAGTTTCTGCAAAGGAAATATGAATTTTTCTCCCTAAAAATATAGAAAAAGATAAATAAGTACTGAAGCATACTTGAATACTTCTTTAGTGTTAAATTTGACAAACTGCACATGTATGGTTTCGGCTATGAACTGACTGAAATAATAAATAATAGTATGCTTAGAATCATAAAAAAACATGGATAAGAAACCAAGGATGGCTTCATTGTCAGACTGAAAAAAGTGATAACCAAGAAAATAGGATAGGATAATAGTAATATGCCTGGTTCTATTAGGAAACAAAGATGAATCATAAGGGGGATATCTCTTTGGTAGAAGACTATTAATTGAAAAAAATAGTTCCAGAGTCTGGGATCTCTTGGTAAAGTCCAGTTTGTTATAAGCTTCTATCATGTTTCACGGGAAAAAGGATGAGTTGGTATCGTGGCAGGGGCCTACAACATTTTCTCAATTGAATCAGCGTTAATGGGACAGAGGATTTCTCCAGTAACTGAGATAATTTCTCTTTGGCTGGGATCATAGGATTCACGGCATTTTCTCACAAACTCTGGAGCTCTGTGTATTTGTGGAGAAATATAGTTGGGTAATTTGGATTTCTAGAGCCCAATTTCATCACTCTGGTCAATTAGTTGCTCTTCCCACCAACAATAAATTTCAAATAAATCGAATTGAGAAGAAGTCTTAATGATTTTGCAATCCTTGTCAACTAATGGAGTATGGTGGAAATCAACCTCTGGGTGAATTATAGGATTTGAAACTTTTGCAATTTTTTATCCCTTAGGAGGCATTTTGTCAAACTAAACTGCAGACTGTAAATCGAAAAATGGTAAAAGGAGCTACCAGAGTGGAGATAGATAACTGACAAGTGGACTTGGAAGATGTGCTTGCGAACAGGACAAGTGGCTGAGCTCTATGAGCAGGTGGGCTTGAATAATAATCCTGGTCGCATAAGTTAACTATGTAACCTTTGAGATGCATGACATAGTGTTTATAAAGAGAAAAATACAGTGGGAGAGTGGCACTGAATATTTGAAAATTCATTAATTATCCAACAGGTTAATTAACAGACATTTGGTTATAAATGTGCGGCAGAGGAAATGAACGTGAAACAGATAGGTCACAGATGATTGGACGAGAGATATGAAGTGAAACGTGACATGGGGCGACAGTAAATGGCTATGAAGGATATTGTGTTCAAGGGTAAGACAGAGTGGTTTGTGGTTTTGGGATTTCTAGTTCTAAAAGACTAAAAGGTAATTTTTTTTGCTTATGTAGGCAGTATTAAATACTGCCCATTGCGCCCGCCCTCTGCCGATAAATTTCGGAAGACGAATGAGGGTTGAAAAGGAGTGTAGTCTGTATGATTGTGGGGGAGTGTGCGGGGTGAGAGGTGAGGTGGAGGGAGTTTAACGTGTGGGATCGTGATATGATAGGCGTACGTGGCGGCTGTGGATCCGGGTGTTTTAATGAATGGAGTGATAGCATATGAATGAAATAACATAAAGTCAAAACTTTGGTTATTCAAACTCCCATCGTCAATATGTTTCCTAATGTTTTGATATTTAGGAAATAACCATTTCAACATCTCAAACTTTCACATTTCTACCTACCCTTCTATTCCTAACATTTTTACCTATCCTTTCAGAGTGCATTTAAACTAACAACCCAATATTTTCTTTTTATGAAGAATATATCTCTATACCTTATTCCCTCCATTGGCTCAGATTAAACTATTCAGCCAACTTGTTTTCTACCTATGAGAATTAATTTAAAACAAATCCATTTATGATGCAACTGTATAATTGGATAAAATAATCTAGTGTGGCATCTAAAAAAACTGCACACAACTATTATTTTCAAAGTGAATTTAGAAAAAAGTAGTGGCATTTAGATTTGCAACACTTTTAGAGTTGATTTATTTTTCTTTTCTATCTAACCTAACATTTTATTTTTGCCTTCATTTTTTAGCGCATCTACCCTAACATTTTCTTTTACATGGAAATATTTTCCTAACAATTTTTATTCAATGTTCCTTTTGTCCACATCCTACCTTAGCATTTTTAAAATATATTTTCATTTTTTGTCTAATTTATTCTAACTTACGAAAAAGCTACAAAATCAGCTCCCACTCGGGACTGCTTTCTCCTGCAGAATGCAGAGAACCTGCAGATCCACGTGCCCTCTCCTCCGGCTACGGAATCCTTTGCTGTAAAAAATCACTGACAGCTTAAGAAGTAAAGGAAAACATAGTTTTTACAATGAAATGTATTCCAACTTCCTAGTATTGAATGAAATGTTTGAGATACCTTCTATTTATAGGATAAGTGGAATATAGCCCCTCAAGATTTTGTAACACAAAAGTGTTGTTTCCCTTCACTTCATCAATTTATAAAGGACTAAACCATATGTTATCAAACTTGCCATGCTTTCCCTTTTCCTCACTCCTGCAGTCCCATCTTAGAACTAGGTCACCTTCCCTAAAGTCCCTTTCCCTAACTCTTATGTCAAACATACTTTTCTTCTTATTCTGATATTTCTTCAATTTGTATTGAACTTCATCTCTATCTCATTTAGTTCAATAATTTGATTGATCCTTCTTGAAAAATCATCAAGTTCATCTGTTAAGTCCTGCAAGAATTTTAAAACTGGGAAAGCCAAATTGGTGGGAAAAATTGCATCTTTCCCATAGAGTAACTAAAAAGGAGATTTCCCAATAGATCTTTTTTTAGTTATTCTGTTTGCACATATTGCATAAATTAAATGAGAGCTCCATCTCTTTTTGTGATCTGCTAGGGTCTTTTTGATTACCTTCACTAGACCTTTATTTGAGGATTCTGCAAGGCCATTACCTCGAGGGTAGTATGGAGTTGAATGATGTAAAAAAAATTGATATTTCTGGAAAAAATCAATCATTTTAACCCTATATAAAGTTGTTGCATTATTTGTGACAACTTGAGTTGGGCAACCAAACCAAGATAAGGTATTTTCTTCAATGAATTGAATTACTACTGAATCGGTAGCATTTCTTACTAGAATTGCTTCCACCCATTTAGTGAAGTAGTTTGTTGGTGTGAGGATCCATCTGTGTTGATTACCTAAAGTGGGGTGGATCTCTACAACAAAATCTAACCCCCATTGAAGGAAAGATATTGATATTATTGATGGTACTAGTAGAAGAGTTGTTAGTTTATGCTTAGAAACGAACATCTGACAAGGAACCCAACCTCTGAACTTTGCCCCTACTTGCAAGAAAAATGTTGGCCAATAAAATCCTCCCCCTAAAATTTTGTATGTTGTTGCTCACCAAACATAATGTCCTCCACAAAATCCTGTATGAAACTGATCAATTATTCATTTAGTTTCTGATTCTATTAAACGTACTAAAAAAATATTCATTGGATCTTTCTAGTATAAATTTGCATTTATGATGCAGTACTTGACTGCTTTCAATTTAACACTTTCACAATGGGATTTGGAGAATGATGTTGGGCATTCAAAATGGAGCAAAAAATTTACAATATCTTGATACCAATTTGACAATAGAAATTTGTCATCAATATGTAAAGGGATGATCTGATCTAAAGGTAAAGGTTCTTGTGGTTTCTGTTATGTTACTATACCAATAGGTGTCATAAGTTTTGAATGGATGAGACAAAGCTGTAATATGTACATACCTTTGCTGTCTGCACATGTTTTCCTTATTCAAAAAAAAAAAAAAATGTAAAGAGGGTATGTCCTAAAAGAAAAATCAAAGGACAAAAAGAATGATAAAGGGCCAAAAAAGATGAAAAATGAACCCCAATGAAAAACAAAAAAGACCATGAAAGTGTGCGAGTCCAAATGCCACTGCTATTTTACTTTGATGCAAAATAAAAAGATTCTGTGTATTTTGTTAACTTTTCCACAATGCATGGATGGTCAAACAATTTAAACTTGGCTATTTCATGTTTATAGATAGAGAATAAAATCTGACCAAACTGTTCAATCTTCTCAAATAAGTAGATAGGTAGAGTAAATAAAAGGAGCTCAACAATTTAATCTGAGCCCTTGGATGTAATAATGATAGAATTAGATAGAATTCTATTGTAAAATAAAATAAAAATGTTTTGATAAGGGTTTTCCAGCTTAAGTGCATCCTAATAAAGAGTAGAAAAAATGGTAGGATGAGTAGGTGGGTAAGTAGTTGTATGGTTGTAGAATTATGGTGATTGATTGGATAAAATCGTGTCATTTACTTTCATCATCAAGTTGCTAGAAGTACGGATGATTATGGAACATTTACAAAGTCAAGTGATTAATTTCCCCATTCATCTTACGTTTAATTTCACTAATTTCCCATAAGTAAAAGAAAAAGTAAATAAAACCTTAAGTTAAAGGTGCTCAGAGCATTTCTCTGACTTCTGGAGGGACCGAACCCTCGGTCCAATAACTTATAGGGTCTGAGTACTAAAAACCCCCTTACCAAAGTTCACTCCCTACATAATACATTCATTTCATCTAAAAATCCCTTTTCCTAAGGTGAAATCACCATTTGCCTAGGGAATGTAATTACCCCGATAAAAAACCCCATTTTCCATAAAACACCCACAAAATACATTTAGCCTAAGTTATAATGTGTAAATGAATGCCAAACACATTATTCTTAGCGCAAAAATCACTTTTCCACTTTCATTTCATATTAACCTTTAATTTTATTAATTAACTCGCAAAGAAAACCCCTTCCCATATGTTTTATTAAAATCCCATATGTGAATATCCCGCTCCGAGGTTTGAAATATAAACCTTATTAGTAAATTAATTAAATGGATTAATTAGTCGATCAATGATTAATTAAGAACCATGACCCTTTCCCAAATAAAAAGAGTAATTAGTCAATCAGTGATTAATTAAATCTGTCGCTGTCAATCAAATCACCCCCGACGTCATTAAGTCTCCCTAATCCGCAATTAATATCCAATCGGGCCCCTCCATTAACTCCTCGATCAAGTCATTGCCCTGATCACCATGTGATCCGACCCCTTCAGATCCAATGGTCGACGCTCATATCGAGCGACCTCCGAAAGTTGACCTTTACCCACCCGATGTGAGCGGTTTCACTGTTCACACCACCACTACGTGGCACCCGATGAATGGCATCAGGTTGCATCCTCCAAAACCACTCATCCTAAGGAGAGGTACAATGGATTCTGCTTACCACCTCCTCTAAATGCCAAAATGTCACATCCCTCGATTGGCGCCAACTGTCCTTTTCCAATCTACCTGCCACTATCATTAACTTTACGCATAAAACCAAGAAAGTTATAGTTTTTCATTTTTATCATGAAAAGAACATTCTGACTTCCATGAAAAGCATGGAGTACATTCAACTATCAACCTGTTACCAACTGTCAACTTTCCAAAGCCACTGAACTCCAAACTACCTTGCAGACTCGTGCGCTTCCTGCAAATAGTGCACAACACCATTACTCCGTTCAAATAGTCAAAATGGAGTATTTACCCCATTTCCGCTGAGAAACCCTATTTTCAGGGTGAACCTGAACTAAATTTCTTTAAAAACTAGGTAATTTAGTAAATTAAGCTACCTGGTGATGCTGAAATACTTCGTAATAGACCCAATTTTCCTTATTTCCCTGAAACCCTTTGCCTCCATCCTTGAATCCCAGAGAAGTAAGTATGGACGCCCCAATTGCACTAAATGTCATGCCAATTACGACTCCACATAGAGATTTAGACCATCTCCCACTTGCAGACAAAGATTTACAGATTAAAGATACCTCAGTCTCAAAATCCCCTTTGAAGCCTTTCTGCAAGTACAGGGACGAGTACTTAAACCAAGCAGACTCCATTGGACTAAGGGAATCAGGTTTACCAAAGTGCTAGTTCCCTATAGTGCATATATTCCCAGAGATTGTACATTACTGCCACATGAACTATGATCCTATCCAAAGGGCTGTAAGAACCCCTGACCAAGCTGTTCTTTTCACCATCACTGTTGAATGTATTAATGAATTTTTACAATTACAGCCAAGCAAAACCGTGACCCCTCTTTCCATTGGAGATATCCTGAATAGATACCCTACCCTCACATCAATCAGACTGGCTCAGTTATTCGAGACCTTTATCAGAGAAGAACAATATACCCCAAAGGACTCTCCCCCTTACCTGTGGACTATATTTTCCAAATTTGGCTGAGACTTCATAGATATGATATCCAGTGTTTTAGGCTAAACCAAAAGTGATTTTGTTGATGAAATCATAATAGCCTTCATGTCCATCTACCCTCCTGGCCAACCACCAGCCATCATGTTTGACTATGCTAAGTTTATTGTTGACAAAATGCATGATCAATTCATGAGGTTGGAAAGTGAAAGAGCTTTCAAGTATTCTTGACTTTTATATCTTTTATTCTTGTCTTACGAAGCTAATAGATTTCCAATTTCCCTCCAAAAGCTTGATACTAGAGGCAACCCGAGATCAGTGATCTTCGGGACTTCATTGATCCATCAATTTGATTCTCAATACTCTTATATAGATTTCATAGACCTGTTTGTGTACCCTGTGACAACCATGCTACTAGGATGCCCTCCACCCAGAATTAGTGCAAACATCAGGAGGGTCCTATAGTTGTCAAAGCAATATAAAGTGGGGGATTGGTACTTGTACCAAAACCACACTAAAATCAGAATTTATGGATGTGAATGTCCACCTTACAAATTGCCAAAGTACCTCCCCATGAGATTATTTGCTCTGGAGTACTACAAACAAATGATCAATTTAGATGAGGTGCACTTTATGAAAGCCAATAAGAAAGCCCAACTTAGAATAAAAGATCAACTGGGCCCATTCATTTCTAACAATAGGGAAGCAAGACAGGAGGCAGATGAAATGCTCCAAAGGTTGAAACTGAAATAGAGTTTTCTATGGAATTATGATCCCTTATACTTCATTTGTAACAGGAGAAAAAATAATAAATTATCTCCATAGATCCACCATAGAATCCCTAAAATTGAAAAACATGCTAATCAATCTGAATGGGTGGAAGCCACCATGATAGATTGAGATAGCACAGATCTTGTTGTTGATAATGTATTAATAGACTTAGACAAAAGACTTGATGAGGATTCCTTTGTATAGGTGCGAAGAGAGTCTCAATCTGAGAGGCAATCCCAGGGACATAGTGGGCAGATAGAAAATGCAGGACCATCAAAGCAACCAGAGTCTTCAGATAAAGCAGGGCCATCAAAGCAACCAGAACTTTCAAAACAGCCAAAAGAATCTGAACAACGTAAAATTTTAGAGGAACTTGCTCAACCTGAACAAATCATGAGCAATCCTCCTGTTTGGAAGACTCCTCTAAATGAGGAGAGGAACCTCAAAAGGGATAGAGATGAGGCCATCCTTCCAGAAAGCCTGTTGCCCAAACCTATGCTAAGAGGCAAAGGTTAAATCCATATTCAGAGCAAGAATATATTGAAGACAGAGTAGGAACTTCAAGAGTAGAGAGGATAGAAAGCAGGCATACCACTCCTTTAGGAGAGACACAAGAACCTTCCCCCTCACATGCTAAAATGTTGGAAAGGCAACAGAGTGTGGAAGTATCCTCCTTCAGGGCTCCTGCTAGACAGAGGCTAGATATCAAGGAAAAATACAAGGAAATCAAAGAAAGGAATGAAAGGTTAAAGGTGCTAAGATATGCACATTATCTAAATATGGCTCCAACAAACCAAACAACGCTAATGTCAACCTTTGATATAAAAGAAGGTAAGATGCAGATTACAACCAACCACACAAGCCAACCACATAAAAACCTAAATCAATGGCAGATTACCTAAAAACAAATTTTGAAGTATTGGAAAAGGATATCCATCCTATTCAACAAATAGAGTTACATAAGCAAACTGGTGAGATGGTCTATTCCACCTTGACCAACAAGGCAATAGCAGCCCACCAACTTCAGAATTCACTGAATAGCATCTCAGCACAATTCTAGTTGGAGAAGGCCTCTTCACATGCCAAAGACACCAGAATAAAGTCCTTAGAGGACTTGGTCATAGAGCTGGAACATGATCCCAATGATGTGAAAGTAGCATAGAAGCTTATAAAGAAGAAAAACGATGACATAGTCTCACTAAAGAAGTAGCTTAAGATTCCTCCTCTTCATCATCCTAAAACAGCTGAAGTGTTGGAAACACAGAAGGAGGAAGAGCTTATGGACCTAGTCCTTAAGTTGAATGAGGAATTGAAGGAAACTAAAAAAGAATTGGATAATTTGATACAGTCAAAGCAGAGTGAGTTGGACACCACTCCTCAGATTGTAATACCTATAGTTTCCACAACAGTGCCCTCCACCTTGGCTGTTGCATTAGCACCAGCAATTCCACCAGCAATTGCTTTGCCAGTAATAGGTACTTTAGAAGGTACAGGTACATCGACAAGCACAGAGACACCAACAGAGAAAACTACAGAATTGATCAAGGCCATGGAATAAATGAGTATCCAGGCCATTGAGCTCAAGAAACTCAGAGAGCAAGTGACAAGTTTAGAGACCAATTGTAAACTTGCACAAATACAGCAAAAGGAAGAAGCTCAGAAGAACCAAAGTATGGTTGAAAGGATAAAAACCCTTGAGAGGGACTTAACACTACAAGAGCCATTATGAGATATGAAATAAATTCTTTGGGCCAACATCATTGATTCTATCAATGATGTTTGGCCTTCTATTCAGATTATTTTTGAGCAAACAGAATTGGTCAAAATGGCTATAGAGGAAATCCAGAAGACAATGGAAGAATTGGGAAATAATCCCAAAGAAGCCAATTAGTTGATCACCTTTTTGAACAACAAAAATATATATCATCTTGATGAATTAGAAATAGAGGACAGAACAAAAACAATCATAGAAATCAAAAAGGTTCTCACTAAAAGGAACTTAATGCTAAATTTGGAGAAAAGATGTCAGAGAATCTAAGCAGACATTGACAGTTTCATGATGAAATATGGCATATTAAGAGAAAAAGGACTTCCCAGACTTATGGTAATAAACGATAAACTGATGACCTAGGAAGATTACATTGAAAAGTTAAACAAGCTAGCCAAAAGCCAAGCTAGGACTTTAGGGGTGAAATCTTTGCCCGCTGGAAAGGTGCTTTATGATGGCCTTGAGAATCTTTTCTACATAGAACATGAAGTTAAGCACTTCTTTACAAGGAAACCGAATTTTGCCAAGTACACAGAAGCTGATGAAGTTTACAGAAAAATGATAAGGATGAAATTGCTTGACAATGAATGGTGGACAAACTTGACTTATTTATTATGAGTTACTGTAGTAAATCTATATGGTAAAACATGGCTATCAGGTAAAACAAGTAAAATAGGATCAAAGAAAAATAAGTAAAGAGTATCAATAGATAGAAGATAAAAAGTGATTCCAGCACATAACTATAAAGAAATTGCAAGAACCCAATCTGAGTTACAACAGTCATATGGTTATGAGATATTTCATATTAATTTTTGTATAAATACTCCAAAAATTGAAGTAATTAAGGTGGATTAAAATACATTTCTGTAGACATTTTATTTTTCAGCCAAGGAGCTATTGTACTCAAGGCTAGACTGGTTTTGCTGGAAATGAAATAAAGTTAAGGACATTTCATTAGATTCTTGTGCACAATTGGAAAAAATAAGTATCATCTTCTTGTGTTTAAATATTGTCTTATATTTATGTTATGAGATATTTATATGTGTTTCTTATTAAGTCTGTAAAAGCAAACAAGGAATGATATCATCAGAATTATCTTAAGTGTTCTATGTTTTAAATGTTTGCTTTCTTTATGTTTTCTACTATACTGCCTTGGTCTGGGAATTCTTAATTGCTCCCTCACTTCCGTAGTTTACCCCACCATTGGTCCATAGTAAAGGATTCTTCATTGCCCTTTAATAATGATCATCCTTCCTTTCTTCATCTTAGTCTCGGTTAAGGATTCTCCATTGCCCTTGGCCCTGGTTACTGTAGGAATTTACAGGGTAAGTTTCTCAGAAAGAACACCAAAAGGACACCGCTCACAACCAGATCTCAAATCAATACACCAGTATTTTTGACGTGGTTAAAACCCTCAGAGAGGGAAACAGTCCACGG
>APFE031212538.1:0-10073 GCA_000404065.3 Pinus taeda | reverse complement strand
ATGTAAATTACACAGTCAGCTGCAGTAACCAGATCAACAATAACAGAACTGAACCCAGAACACCTTATCAACAGAAAAAATTCAGTCAACAGAAGATCTTAAGACAGATACGCAGTTTTCCTTTCACTGGCCTGGGTCCCCACGCACTTCACCTTCTGCTTCTCTGCGTATACCCGCAGAGCTCCTTCTGCTGCACTGCGTGACCACGCACTGCTTCTTCAATCGCGCTGTGTACTGTTGCTGCAGGTACGCACCCAGATACACTATCACGCCGCGTACTTCAGTGAAGACACGCACCCAAAGAATCTATTGCGCCGCGTACTTTTTCTGTGCGTACGCACCTGAACCTCTGTCGCTCTGCGTACCCATGCACTGCGCCTTCGTCGCCTCTGCGTACCCACGCACTGCGCCTTTGTCGCCTCTGCGTACCCACGCACTTATCCTTCTTCTGCTCTGCGTGCCCACGCACTCGCACCGTTAATCACCTGCGTACCTCTGATTAGGGCCGAAATACAGTCAGATGCTCAGATCTGATCTTGCGCTCGAGAAATCACCCTTCACAGATTCTCTTTCAACTTCTCTTTTATAGATCAAGCTTTTAAACCGAGAACCCAATATTTCAGATCTTAAGATATTCAATTTTCAAAAGATGCAAAAACCAAATGATCTCCTTTGCTTTATATAGGGAAGCTCTTCCTCAAATCATGGACCAATACCACGGGCCAAAACCATAATAATACAATACCGTCGGCTAAATACCAAGGGTTAAACATAAGAAACCCCACGTGTACGCGCTTTACTGCCTTGAAGAGTGTGCACTAGGGTTACGCACCTCATGAATGGGTAACCTGCGTGTCGGGACGCGGTCCCTACACGACGGAACTGCGGGTACGCATCTTCTGGACTATTCTCCTGCGTACTTCTCAATTCTTATCATATTGAGAGCCTTGCCATGGGTGTTGCCATCAAGTATAACATCTGTAACATATAACCTCACCAGAAACATAATGCCAACATATATATCTCAATTATTTTTCAAATGATATTTATATAATATTTAGTTTATGAATTTTTTTTATATTTAGTGATTTAATTTTTCAAAATCAAAACTAAAAAACTATTACCATTGATATTAGCTATCACAATTTTTTTTCCAAATTTTACTTTTAAAAAATAGTAATACTTAAACCTCCTAACATCACAGAGAATACCTAAACATTACTATTTTTCTTATGTCAAGATTTTAAAAGTGAAGTCCACATTCACTATCATTTTTTTTTCTTCAAAATTTAACTTATACAAAATAATAATGATTACGCATGCTAACTTCACAAAGGATCCGTAAGCATTACTATTGGTCGTATGTCAAGATTTTAAAAGTGAGGTCGACATTCACAATTTGGTTTCCTTATCGAGGAATCTTTACGGCCTTTTTTACTATTTGTCATATGTCAAAAATTTTAAAAGTGAGGTCCAGACTCGACATTCACTATTTTGTTTTCTTTGTCATGGAATCTTTACGGCCTTTTTCGCCCTTTTCCATTTATCGTTACCGAAAGTGCGCTTGCAGTCCCCCTAATACGCTACCGTGAAATCAGATTATATGATTTATATATTATTGACAATGAAATCACTTTGAAGATTCATTTTGAAATTAAAAAACCATATGTTTTAAATATTAAGTTGATTGAGATTGAAATTGAAAATTATGAGTAGGTTTAATAATTTAATAATCAAAAGAATCTAGCCGTCCAATCACTACCTTTCGCTTATCTAGATGTTGGTGCATATTTTAATAATTTACTTTGGACGTATCTTCAATCGTCCTTCATCAATCTCATCCACGCCTTCGCTATGCTCTTCTACACATTTCTTCTTCTCACTTATTTCTCACATTTCCATGTTAAATCTTGCTTGCTTTTGTATTTTAACACGTATTTTTCAAAGCTAAATAATTATAACTTTAAGTTAATTTAATTATTTTAAATTTCAAATTAAAATTAGTTAAATCATAGCCAAAATTAATAAATATACATACTAGTCAAACAATTTCCTAATTAATGTGTCAGCGAGCGTTGCATGCTTGTGCATTTGTTGTGGTAGTGAATTTCATCACACATTCTTACTCGCAAGTGAAGGCAGGAATCTGCAAGACTCTCTTTTTCATTTCCGATGATGGTGAATGATTTTGTTTGAACTATAGATCTATTAAATAGGTGTGATGGCTGATTATACTTCATCTCTTACTCTTCTTGGAATTGTGGAAGGCAATCAAGAGAAAAGCATGCTCATTTCGAGGAGGATTTTTGGTTCTTAGCATTCTTATTCTTCAATTCATAAGTATGTTGATTATTTCACCATCAATGTAATTTTAGTAACATTAGATATAAAAAATGAAGATGTGGTCAAGTGTCCAATGATTTAACTGGTAATTAATAGCAGAAGACTTTTGATTTGTCTATTCATTGATTGTTTACTTCAAGGATTCATAAGTTCTTGCTTTAGAAGTGTTTGTGCCAACATTGGAATGTTGGCCCTAAGCGTACTAGCACATGTGCTTTATGACATGTATTCGTCTGAAAAGGTATGGCTCAATGTGTTCAATGTTATTCTATGCACAACCATTACATTGTTTCTTTTGGTCTCTATCTACGTTGCCTTAGTTGGTAAAACCATTTGTATCATCATCTTGTTCTAATTCACATAGAAATTATGGAAACGTTAACGATCATGTCCTGAAATGTTGGATTCTGGTTTGTTCTGGCCAACCAGAATATATTATGGCGAGGTTAGTTTTAATTTCATTAGTTGCTCTATTGGTCACAATTTTTGTTATACTAATTGTTTTTATGGCTAAACTAAGAGTCTTTAGCTTTGTCCTCGCCTCAATGGCTAAGACCTTTGGATTAAATCTCTCAATGAGAGATCTCAACATATTTTGAACTACTACAGGCTCTTCTAATTTTTCATCAAATCTTCTTACAGTGTTTACAACCTCATCAACTCTTAGAAAGTATTTAGAAATATCTTCATCATCACGCATCTTCAAAGACTCGAATGGCATTCTAAAATCTTGAAGTTTGGCTTGCCTTACCTTACTGTCACCGTCATAATAGTTGCTCATCATGTCCCAAATAATTTTCCAGTAGTGCAATCCATGAGCTTGGCTAGTTTTGATTTAGGTAGGCTAGAAAGGAAAGCATTCATAGCTTTAGAATTACATGTAAATTCCATATTCTGATCTTTAGTAATCAAGGTTTGAGGCTTTTGATATTCTTATTCCAGTGCATCCCATACATTAGCTCCAAGTTATTGAATATAGGTCTTCATTTTGACTTTCCAAAACACATCATTTGTTCCATTGAACATTGCCGCCCTATCGGTGTATCCTCCTTCCTTCTTTGCCATGGACCTTGATCTTTCTTCGAGTTTTTAAACTAATCCAAATTAACTTGGTTTGTTTTGATACCAATTTTTAGAAACTAGGACAATATTGAGAGGGAGGATGAATCAATATTGTAGGAATTAAAAAAAAAAACTTTCACTAGTAAAACTATAAGGACACCAATAAATATTTCAACAACAAAATCATATGAGCTCACAAGAGTAAACACAAGGAGCACAAATAGAACACACAAATTCTTCAAACTTCTTTTCAATTATTTCCACAAAGGCAAGCTTCTGCTTGATGTTACAAAGATTTCTAGCTACAACCAAAAGGAAGCTACTACTCCCTAATTTATCAGCCACCACTAAAGGGAGATATAATCCCTAGTTTAGCAACTACCACTGAAAGGAGCTTCAACCCTTACCTATCTACCAACCACTATTTGAAGGAGCTACAATCCTTGATATGTAAGCTACCTCTTGCTTGACCTCAATGATTCAACTTTCATACAATTTTCGAATTCAAACCATGAAGGCCACGTCCCTAACACAAACAAATAAATTTCTCACTTCAAACACTCACCACAACCACCATAAAATCACCTTCAACAATCTATGATCACTAGTCATTAATCTACCATTCACCTCTGAACAATCAACAACCAAGACAACCGACAAATCATTACTCATGCAAATTCAATTATGTTTATATATAACTGGGACTAATATTTTTATTTCTTGAGTTTTAGTTATCTTCCACTTTAAATTTTACTTATAGAGGTTTTGATCTCATTAACTTCTTTTTTTTCTACTTTTGGAATTTCCTTTGATGTGCATAATAAATCTTCTAGCTCTTCTCCCTTGTCTCTCCAAGAGAAACTCAATTAAATTACTCAAATCTATAACTCTACTAATTTTACAGTATTTAGCAAAGGTTTTCTAAATTTGGCTAACATCCAAATTTATCCATACTACTAAATTCACCTCCAAATATGTACATTTCATCAGTCTAGTTGTTAACTCATTTATCCAATCCTAGTTAACTTTAGTGCTTTGCCAGTTTGGTGTTAAGCCTCCAAATTTTGGTGTAAAACACCAAATTTACAAGTTGATGACCCATGCATGCATTAGGCTCCAATATAGGCCCAAGGTGCTTAAATCAAGATTGTATATCTCTATTGCGCATGTGCGCTTAACAAAAAACCACGCATATAAATACTGATTGGGCCCACTTTTCTAAGCGCTGAGGACTTATCCACTATTCATAAAACTTGTGCGCATGTGGTCACAATGTCAACATAGAACCTCATCTTGGTCCCAAACTATAGTTCTCACCATTTACTTTCTAGGAAAAAACTCATTAGAGCATCCTTGCACTATCACTGAGATCATGTTCTTGCAGGTCCACCTACCTAACATTGCCACCAATCAAATAACCACCGAGATGACCTGTCCACATGGGCCAATCACATAACTGCCAAGATTACCTATGTGCATTGGTCAATCAAAAAAATTACGAAGATGATTTGTCTTCCATGTCATACGCCACATTGTCCTGAGGCTATTTCTCATAATTTACTACTCATGTACCCTTCAAAAACCTTTGAGGTCGTTTCTTTTGAGGAGGTTTATTTTAAGATTACGTCATCCTACCACCATGCCTTGTCACATGCCTAACACACGATCCAATCATATTTCCATCAAGATGAGTTGTCTTGCCACCTGTGATCAACCATGTCCACCTTTGAGTTTATTTAAGGGTCAACCTCTAGGGATGACATGTCATTTCCAGCTATCTTCCACCTCTAACATAGTGTCATGTGTAACCCATTTTTTACCCAATCGAGTACCTGAAAATGCAAAATATGTATGCCATATGTCACGCTCTCATAGGCGCCACATCATGCTGACATCATCATAACATCGTGTCTCCACATCGTCTCTACGAGCTAATGATATTGTGCCATGTGTCTTTATTCAACTTGTCCATGTGGCCAAGGGTACGAATAAGAGTGGGTCCCAGGCCTTGGTTTTTCTTCGAATTTCATTGTTAAATTTAATGTAAAAACTACCAGATTTAAGCCTGCTATGTTGACCTACTACGAATCTCGGTGATAACTCAAGGTATATCTCATAGCAATATCCAAGGGGTTTCTTTCAAGATCCATAAGATTTTGAGGTCCAAGTTCCGAGATCGAAGCTCGGAGAAAAAATTAACATGTCCATCTCCATTTCTTCTGAGGTTTCTTTCATCCTAGATTCTGAGCTCTGAGGTGAGTTGTCTACCACGTCCTCCCGTAACTATCCCTCCTAAGCTTTTATTGTTCCATGTGGTCCATGCGTGCACCTATGTGTTTGCTCACTATGCTGTGGGGCCCTTGAACTTTGAATTTTACTTTCATAACTTTCACTGCCAATAACTTTCAATCCAATAGCTGTTTTTCAGCATTCAATATACCGTTGGAAATCTCTTTCTAAGCTCTAAGCAAGTTCCAAGGGCTATTGAGATGATCTTATGAATTGGAATTGGCTCCAAAGTCACTGCACCTTGAACAATCTTCTTGCAACCACTTATGCCTTTACAATGATATTCTTTTCCCTTGCCATCAATGATAATATTATTTCTAACATGGAGCTCCACATAACCTGAAAATATCTACACCTCCAAAGTCACAAAGTTTAATGCAATGGATAAAGATTCTCGCAACTTAAGCCTATTGCATTAACACAATAGATATCTTTTAAAATCTACACCGCACAACGCACCTTCAACATAAGTAATTTCAGCATAAAAAGATGATCCCATGTCGTTGTTATTCTATTAATAATTTTTGAATTCATTTATTTCCAATCGCATTATTCATTGGACTTGATTTTGGATTTCATACCAGTGGATCCAGATGGTTATATTTTGATCTTATTTCCATTTGAATTTCATATCGCTAAACAAAACGAGGAGGACAATGCAATTTTTAAATTCCTAAATACGATAAAAAAATATAACTGCAATTTTAAATTGCTAAATATGATAAGCAAGATGATCGTGAACAAAAAATTAATATTCAATAATTGTGTTTATGGTATTTGAGACCATTGAGATTATTCTGCAATGTTTGCTTTAAAAATTTGAACTTCATGATCCTAACTCAAGTTTTCTTTACGCAAAAACTTGTAATTCAAATTAAGTGCATTGAGTTTATGTCCTCTAATTTATAGTTTTGTTTTTCTCTGCACTGTTTTCTTACTTGTAATTAAAATTGAGTGTGTGAATTTTATGCACTTCAATTTATAATTGTTTTCTTTCCTCTGTGCTTTGTGTTTGATGGAGGCAAAAGGATCAATCGAAAAGAGCAAGTTGAGTCCAAGCATAGCTCCTCTTTGCCTAGATCCTCCACCACCTCACAACACTCTCAACCTTGACCACTCCAATTCTCATCACTCCATGTTTCATTCCAACAACTTCGATTATAGTAGCAATGCCATTAGTGTAGTCTGATTAAGGTTAGTATTTAGAATTCTAATTTATTAGCATCTATCACTATGTTGGAGTCCTTTTTGCCATGCCTTATTTTACGCTCGTCACAATGTGCAGAGTGCAAAGCCAATGAACGCCATCTCTACACTCCGCACACTGATCCTCAAAGTGTGGTGGTGGCTTATGGTTGATCTGGAAAACATGAATGTAAGCTAATGACGCCAACATGGATAACTCTATTTACGACTTCAATTTCCATGCGTATAAAGTACTGTGTGGAAGCTTTCTCATTGCGCGAAGAAAACTCTGCATAATGAAAGTTCGAATAGTGACAAAATTTGGACCGAAGACTACCTTAATCAATTAATAAGTGGTAGAGGAAGTGTCTATGCTACATTGCAACTATTAATCTCGCCAAAAACGAACATGCTTAATAGATGACAGTGAAATCACTTTGAATATTTTTGTTGATATTACATAAAATATCTTTGTTTTAAATATTATGGACATTAAAATTACTTTAGGATATCGTTGGATGGGGTGCCTTCATATTCCTAAGCATTATTTATTGTTTCCATTGGTTTATGCATGATATCATTTGCATCTATTAGTATGACATCAATGTTATAAACTACTTGTTAAATTGCTTCAAATATTCATTAATGAGATCCACTTTATGGAGAATTGCTTGTTGTTTCTTACCCTTCTCCCCCACAACATGTGCCATGAAAGAATTGTTGTATTAGATATCTTTTGACATAAAAAAATTGGTTTCTATGGAGTGAGACAACCATATGTCTAGAATCAAATTCCCAAGTTTTGCTTCAACGTGTCTGTTGGATGGTTCCCTATATTTATACCTGACTAAATTCTTAGTGTATGAAACCTTCTCCTTGACCACAATGGGGAAGTGACACTAGTAATTAGAAGGAACTTTCATGGCATCAACTTGACTCTCAGTGAAGTGACAATGGACTTGTTGGTGTAAAGAACCACTAGCATGCCTATTGATAACACAAATAACCTCATTCCTGTTAGATTTCAATTGCATTCTACTATTGAGTTTCAACATTTTCGCCCCTATATGAATGATAAGAGTGATTAAGGATAGGTTACCAAAGGAACAGATATGAGACACTAAAATGTGGGGAATGTGCCAAAATTAGGAAGGCAACCACCCACCTGAAGATGAAAACCAGATAAGGACGCTTCAAACTAACCCACAATAATTCACTTGGTTGTAGAGAGAAAATTCTACCTTCATAGCCAAAGTGAAACAAACCAAAAAAGATGACACTCCATACTATTAAACATACAAGAAAGTTCATAATAAAACTAGAATAACCAAATGTAAATGCAAAACCACAACCACCATGAAACAAAATTTCCCCATTTCCCAATTATTTCTCCATCTCCATCACATGATTATGCTATTTGAATATTATCCTAAAATGTTGAGATTTTCTGTTTGGAATGAAATAGGCAAAAATCTCTGAAGGTGACAACAATAGAAATTCAGTTCCTAGATTAACTCCAGTTTGTTGGGAGGGAGTTAATGCCTCCTATATTTGATATGAGTGAGTTAATGAGGCTGTTAGATTCTCTATGCTATATAACAGGCAATCATTCGGATGTTGGCTAAGAGTGTGAGAGTTTTGTGAGGATTTCATGATGTAATCTCCTGTTTTGATTAATAAATTGTCGATGCCTATGTTGTGTGGACGTAGCCCAGATTGGTTGGGTGAACCACGTTAAAAGCTGTGTCTTATGTGTTTGATTTTTTCTGCTGTGTTATTTGTTGTTTAATTTAGCTGTGCATTTGCTTACCAACAAGTGGTATCAGAGCAGTTGGAGGCGTGGCACAGCTGGAGCGAGTGCTGGTTTGAAGTGAAGCTGGAGCGAGTGCTGGTTTGAAGTGAAGTTGCGTAGAGTGCTGGTTTGAAGTGAAGCTGCGTAGAGAGCTGATCTAAACCTGCGTGGAAGTTTACAGCGCTGAGGAGTTGCTGTATTGATTGCTGCGTGGTTGGTGGAGCGCTGGTGTTTCATACCTACGTAGAAGGCCGCAACGTCTCCAATCCTGGTGCGTTAATGTTCAGCGTGTGTGGCGTTAGCAGATTACGGGTAATATAAATCAGTGCGGGCGTTTGTCTGTGGACTCTCAGAGGCGCGAGGCGTTTGCTGTTTCAAACTCTGCGATCTGCCATCGGATACTGCAAAGAAGCGTGGATTATGTTGTCAATTGGTGTTGGAGAGTGCGTGTAAGTCCAAGCACTATTTTTTCTTTTGTATTGTTTTTGTTTATTAAATGGTGGCGCTGGTAATTGAGTGTGATGGTGAAACTCAACTATAAACAAATATATTATTCCAACCAATAAAAAGGTTCAGCCAAACAAAAATATAAAAAGGTAGACAACGGCCATGGAAACTCCAGGATAATGACAAATTTGTTAGAACCAGGCCCGCGACTCGGCAAACGGTCGGTGACGCGTTGCACTCGTGGATATGAACGTGGCAGCGTGGTTGAATTCTAAGGGATTTTTTAAGTTTGATTAAATTTCATGGAAGTATATATTCCATTGCAATATGACGTTGTCATTCTGGTTTTGCACTCAGTATACGTACGTTAGGTTATACATACTGTTATCTCACAAATATGATTGATAAAGGGAAGGTATGTCGTGTAACAGATTTTGATTTAACGCTTCAAATGTTGGATCCACTGCATGGGGACGTTTTCGTCCATACCCATACCATTGTTGGTCAGTTATTTTGATCGCAGGTTTGGTTTTAAGTTAGTCGTTGAAGCAATCAATAATATTCGGATTCCATTGCAGAATTGGTACATTGTGATTCACACAGCAAAATATTGTTTTTTAAAGGCTAGAAAGGCATAGGCAGTTTTTTTGTTTTTTTAATTGCTGGTATTTAAAGTTGGATATTGGAGATTATTGTATTTTTTGATACAAAATGGCGCAAACTCAAAGTGCCCGGTTTGAAATTGGGAAATTTCATGGCAAGAATAATTTTGAGATCTGGAAGGTAAAAATGCATGATTTACTTGTCCAACATGGCGTGGCAAAGGCGTTGTTGGGCAAGGCCAAACAGCCTTACAACATCACAGATAGTGAGTGGGACGAGATGGATGAAGAGCGATTAAGTGCTTTTCGAGTGTGTCTAGCTGATGATTGTCCTGTTTAATATCGTGTCGGAG
>APFE031212523.1:0-17155 GCA_000404065.3 Pinus taeda | reverse complement strand
CTAGCATGTCCTAACCTACTCTAGCCCAACATAATATAGCCTAGCCTAACCTACGTTAGCCTAGTGTACTCTACTCTAACTTACCCTACTTCAAGCCTAGACTAACCTACTCTAACTTGTCCTAGCCTAATCTAAGATATCTTAGACACCAACTATATACATGTACCTTACGAAAGTTAATATTCTTGAAGTATCCTACCGTTATGCAACCAACCCACAAAAAAGAAGAAAAGATAGATCAACGACTTGAAAAATAGCCTCTTCGAGGGGGCAACCTCCTTTACATCACATAAATGAACAATTATTGGATGATCCGAATGACAAAACCTCCTTTCTATATATAGGAGTCTAAGGGGTCACAATATAATCAAAGCCTACATAACAATAATAATGTAAAGGCACAAATAACAATAGTGGGCTTCTATTGGTTACAATAATAACAATATGGGGACTACATCAGCACAACAATAACAATAAGGGGCTACACTAATATTATAGGGGCCTAACACCCACCATAACCTATCCTAATCTAGCCTAGCTTATCTTAGCCTAGCCTAGCCTACCTTATTCTAGCCTCGCATAGCCTACTCTAAGCCAAGCCTAGCCTAGACTTGCCTACTCTAACCTATCCTAGCCTACTCTAAGATAGCTTATACACCAACTATATATATGTACCCTAAGAAAGTTAAGATTCTTGAAGTAACTCTTATCTTATCATAACCCAACCTACTTTAGCCTAGCCTACCTTATCCTAGCCTACTCTAGTGAGGCCTAGCCACCTCTTTCCTAGCATAGCTTAGCCTACTCTAGCCTAACTTAGAATAGCCTACTTTGGCCTAGCTTAGCCTACTCTAGCCTGTCTTAGAATAACCTACTCTAGCTTAATATAGTCTAGGCTAGCCTAGCCTACTCTAGCCTAGCCTAGCCTACTCTAGTCTAGCTTGGCCTACTCTAGCCTAGCCTAGCCTTGCCCTACTTTACCTAGCCTTGCCCTGCTTTACCTAGCCTTACCAATCATACTCTAGCCTAGCCTACTCTACTTTAGCATACCCTAGCATAGCCTAGCCCACCCTAGTCTAGCTTAGCCTTCTTTGGCTGATCCTACTCTAGCGTAGCTTAACCTACTCTAGCATAACCTAATCTAGTCTATCCTAGCTAGTCTAACATAGCCAAGCCTACCATAGATTATATTAGCATAACTTAGCCTTGCCTAGCCTATTCTAGCATAACCTAACTTATCCTTGCCTATTCTAGCATAACCTAACTTATCCTTGCCTATTCTAGCTTAGCCCAACCTAACCTAGCCTACTCAAACATAGACAAGCTTATGCTAGGTTAGCCAACTCTAGCCTAGATTACTACAACCTAACCTCTTCGTTTTTATCTTACATTAGCCTAGCTTAGCCCAACCTACTCTAGCCCGACATAATCTAGCCTGGCCAAACCTACTCTAGCCTAACCTACCCAATTCTAGCCCCACCTAGCCTACTTTAAGCCTAACCTAGCCTATTCTAGCCCCACCTAGCCTACTTTAAGCCCAGCCTAACCTTACCTACTCTAACCTATCCTAGCCTACTCTAAGAGAGTTTATACACTAACTATATATATGTACCTAACCTAGCCTAACCTAGCCTATTCTAGCCCCGCCTAGCCTACTTTAAGCCTAACCTAGCATGTTCTAGCCCCACCTAGCCTACTTTAAGCCCAGCCTAGCCTTACCTACTCTGACCTATCCTAGCCTACTCTAAGAGAGTTTATACACCAACTATATATATGTACCTTAACAAAGTTAAGATGCTTGAAGTAACCCCTATCTTACCATAACCTAACCTAGTCTACCTTAGCCTAGCCTAACCTAACCTACTTTGGCAAGACCTAGCCACCTCTCGCCTAGCCTAGCCAACTCTAGCTTAGTCTACTCTTACCTAGCCTAACTTACTTTAGCCTAACCTAGCCTTTCCTTACCTAGCATACTCTAGCCTAGCCTACTTTACTCTAGCATGTCCTAGCCTATGCTAGCTTATCTTAGCCTTCTCTAGTTGACCCTACTCTAGCCTAGACTACTCTAGTCTAGCTTAGACTACTCTAGCATAACCTAATCGAGCCTAGTTTAGCCTATACTAGCCTATTCTAGCCTAACCAAGCCTATCCTAGATTTTATTAGCATAGCATATCCTTTCCTAGCCTATTTTAGAATATACTAACTTATGCTTGCATATTCTAGCTTTTAACTCGCCCTAACCTAGACTACTCTAACATAAACAAGCTTACACTAAGCTAACCTATGGTAGGTTAGTCAACTCTAGCCTAGCCTAGCTTAGCCTATCATACTCTAACTTATTTTATCCTAGCATACTCTACCCTAGACTGGCCTTGCTACTCTACACTAGCCTACCATACTATAGCCTAGCTTAGCCTAGCCTAATCTAGCATAGCCTACTCCAGCCTAGCCTAGCTTACTCTCATCAAGCCCAACCCGGCATACCCTACCCTAGCCATCTTTATTGTAGCCTACTATAGCCTAGCCTACTCTAACAAAGCTTAGCCTTGCCTACTCTAGTATAGCCTAACATACCGTAGCCTAACCTACTCTATCATAGCCTTTTGCCCTAGACTAGCCTTGTCTAGCGTAATCTACTCAAGCTTAGCTCACTCTAGCCTAACCTACTTTAGCCTAGACTACTCTATTCTATCCTATTCTAACCTAGCACAACATGCTCTAGCCTAGTCTCACTTAGCCTAGCCTACTCCATCCTAATGTATCCTAGTCTATCAGCTAGCTTATCTTAACATAGGCTAGCCTATTCTAGCCTAGACGAGCCGAGTTGAGCATAGCCTAGCCTACCCAGGCCTACCCTAGAGTAGCTTACAAATCAACTATATACATGTACCTTGAGAAATTCAACATGTTTGACGTACATCCTAGCCTACTCTAAGTTAGCCTATTGTAGCCTTAATCTAATCTAGTTTGGCATAGCTTATCTGAGCCACATCTAGCCTGACATAGCCACCTCTATCTTGGCCTAGACACCTCTAGCTAAGCCTACCCTACCCTAGCCTACTATAGCCTAGCATACCCTAGCCTTGCCCCACCTAACCAACTCTATCCTAGCTTAATAGAGGCTATCCTATTCTAGTCAAGCCGAGCCTATTCTTGTGTAGCCTAGCCTAGTCTAGCCTAGTCTAGCCTATTCTAGCATAGCCTATCCTACTCTAGAGTAGTTTATAAATCAACTATATACATGTACATTAAGAAATTTAAGATGCTTGAAGTACATCATATCCTCTCTAAGTTAGCCTATTGTACCCTAGCTTATCTGAGCCTACTTAGGCCTGAAATAGCCACCTCTAGCCTAGCCTAAGTCAGCCTAGCCAACAGTAGCCCAGCCCAGCCTAGCCTAGCCTGGCCTACTATAGTCTAGCCTAGCCTTTCCTAGCCTAGCCTAACCTAGGTTACTCTAGCTTAACTTACTTTAGCCAATCCTAGCCTAGCCTCGCCTAGCCTAACCTAGGCTACTCTAGCATAACCTACTCTAGTCAATCCTAACCTAGCCTAGCCTAGTTTATCCTACATTAGCCAAACATAGCCTACTTTGGCCTAGTGTAGCCTATTCCAGGATAGGATACCCTACCCGAGTGTATTCCAACCTAGCCTATCCTAGCCTACTCTATCATAGCGTACTCTACTCTAAACTAGCCTATGTAGGCTAGCATATGCTAGTTTAGCCTACTCTAGAGTAGATGAACCTAGCCTAGGCTAGCATATTCTACTCTAGCTTAGCATAGCCTAGCCTACTGTTCCCTAGCCTATCTTAGCTAGCGTACTCTACTCTAGCCTAACCTAACCTATACTTGGTTAGCCAATGATATTTTAGCCTAACATAGCCAACTTTAGCATGCTCTAACCTAGTGTAGCCTACTCTACCTAGCCTAGCCTACTCTGGCCCAACCTAGCCTACTTTTCTCTAACCTACTCTCGCATACCGTAATCTAGTCTAACCTACTCTAGCATAACATAGCCTACTCTAGCCTAGCCAAACCTAGCCTAGCCTAGCCTAGCCTAGCCTAGACTTACCTAGCATACTCTGGGTTATCCTGACCTACTATAGCCTAGCCTAGCCTACTCAATACTAGCCTAGCGTACTCTAGCGTAACCTAGCCTAGCATACTGTAGGCTAGCTTAACCCGGGAGACTCTAGCAGAGCATAGCATGGCCTAGTTGAGCCTACTCTAGCCCATAGTTTTAAAACTCAGACTTGGACTCGGAACCATTTGAGGGTTGACTCTGACTCAGTATCGACTAGGCCTCATTGATTTCAATGACTCGATCTTTGCAAAAAATACATTAAATATTTATTGTTTTATAAAAAAACATATTTTTAAAGATTTTCATTCATGTTTCAAAACACAAAGCATCATAATAATAGAGAGAAGAAAACATATGATCAAAGTATTCTCATGAATATATCTATTATATCAAAATGGCACCCAGTGCATTGTCCAATACATGTAATATATAGAGATCAAAATAAAAACACATAACCAATGAGACTCTAAATGGCCTGCGGTAAAACAAAACATCACTAGTCACTGATGCTAGACAAGGCAACACCATTTGGCTCAGACTCTGAATCTGAGTTAGACGGGGAAACCCATGGCTCCTCCTCTTTGTCAAGATCCCCAACCGCGATTGTAGAAGTAGTAGCACTAACACTAGGTACACGCCATGCTCCAAAAAAACCAACTCCAACTCTTCACAAACCAACTCGAGGGAACTATAGAAGTAGTAGCACTAATACTAGCTGCACCTTCATATGGAGGAGCTATGCTCCAAAAACCCCAACTCTAACTCTTCACAAAGCAACTCAAATCTTCAAAAACTCCTGACAAATTCTCACACAAATGCAATGAGATAGTTATGAGAAAATGTGAGGGGGTTGTGTCACATTTATAGGCTTGGGAGAGGGGTAGAGGTGTTCGGGGAAAAAACTAAAAAAGAAAACCAATTTGAAGTCTGTCCTACATCCCGTTTTTGCTGCCATCCAGGCTGACTAGTCCATTACTGAAATGACTCAGTCAGTGACTAACTCAGTTTGTTAGGTAACAGATTGATTAATTTTCCAAGTCGGCCCTTGCAAGGGTTTTTCTCGGTCAACCAGGTCGAATCCGAGTCAGATGAGCTTGGTTTTAAATCTATGCTCTAGCCTAGACTCTAAATGGCCTCTAGAACAAAACATAACTAGTCACTTTTGCTAGACAGGCAAGATCATTTGGCTCAAATTCTGAATTTGAGGTAGATGGGGAAACCCATGGCTCCTCCTCTTCATCAAGATCCCCAACTGCAACTATAGAAGTAGTAGTAGTGGCACTAGCTGCACGCTGAGATAGACGAGTTATTCTACAAAAAAACCAACTCCAAATCTTCACAAACCAACTCCAAGAAATTGTAGAAGTAGTAGCACTAATACTAGTTACACCCTGAGATAGAGGAACCATGCTCCAAAAAAATCAACTCCAACTCTTCACATACCAACTCCAAAAACCTAAACCAACTCCAACTCTTCACAAATTCCTCACAAATGCTCACACAAATGCAATGAGATAGTTGTGAGGAAATGTGAGGGGGTTGGGTCACATTTACAATCTTAAAAGAGGGGTAGAGGTGTTGGGAGGGAGAGGGAGTGGGGGGTGCGTGGTGGAATTAAAAAAAAAAAAAAAACCAATTTGAAGTCTTCCCTACCGCCCTTTTTTCCTGTCACCTAGGCTAACTGATCCATTACCGAAACGAATCAGTTGGTGACCAACTCGGTTGGTTTAGTAATGGATTAGTCGTTGGATCGATTAATTGGTCGAGTCAGCCCAGGCAAGGGTTTTGCTCAGTCAACCAGACCGAATCGGAGTCGGACAGGCCTGGTTTTAAATCTATGCTCTAGCTTAGACTCTAAATGGCCTCTACAACAAATCATCACTAGTCACTACTACTTAACATGGAAACATCATTTGGATCAAACTCTAAATGTGAGTTAGAGAGTGAAACCCATGGCTCCTCCTCTTCTTGAAGATCCCCAACTACAACTATAGAAGTAGTAGTACTCGCACTAGCTGCACGCTGAGATAGATGAGTTATGCTCCAAAGAAACCAACTCTAGGCAACTGTAGAAGTAGTAGCACTAATACTAACTGCACCCTGAGATAGAGGAGCTATGCTCCAAAAAACCCAACTCCAAAAACCAAAACCAACTCCAACTCTTCACAAACTCCTCACAAATGCTCACACAAATGCAATGAGATACTTGTAAGAAAATGTGAGGGGGTTGGGTCACATTTATAGGCTTGGGAGAGGGGAAGAGGCGTTAGGGGAAAACAAACTAAATAAAACAAACCAATTTGAAGTCTTCCCTATCGCCCTTTTTTCCCACCGCCCAGGTTGACCTCTCCATTACCAAAACGACTTAGCAAGTATTGGGCCTCATGAACCATTCAAGTAGAGTTCCCTTCACTTTTTTGAATTAAGTATTGGGGGTTTTTTGCAGTGCATTATAAACAATGTAAACTTTGAAACGGGAACTCATACTGCTACCCGTTTTGTAGAGATAGCAAAAAATTGACCCGATTTTGAAAAGGGGCGATGCAGAACACACATTTTTTTTAAAGCATAGTTTTTGGCACTTTAAATAACCGATACGATCACTCGTTCCGTAGGGGTAGTAAAAACGTGACTCGATTTTCAAAAGTGGTTAAGCATAATACACTTCTTTTTGTTGGAAGCATATTTTTGACATTTTAAATTTTCTTATGTATCAAATATAAATATTTGTTTTTAAATATTTGTGATTTTCATGCTGATTTTGAAATGTATAAATGCAACGTGTTGACACAACATACCTTTTTTTAGAGGACTTATTTTTCACACTTTAAAATTTATTATCTCCATTTTTTTTAAAATTATGATTACTTAACGAATTTTCAAGTTGTTTTATTTTTCTTTTTTTAAATGTTGATTAGTTAAATAAATAAATAAATAAATAAATAATAATTATAATAAATAAATAAATTATCTCATAAACGATAAAAGAATTTGGAAAAAAAAACAGAACAAAATTAAAAAATTATATATATATAAAACTAGTAAAATTAATATTAAAAACATTTAAAAAATGAATTTTTAAAAATATATATCTTTTAAATTAAAAAAAAAATAATAATAAAATAAAAATAAATAACAATAATAATAATTAAAAAACATTTTTTTTTTTTTTTTTTTTTTTTTGGGCAAATGCTAAACTATTTATATTAAGAAAATGAAAAAGATATATACAAGAGGTCGAAACCTCTGAGAGCGCGTGAACAGCTCTCTGTCAAGTTTTCCAAACCAAAATTTGTGTTTACAGGCCTTGACATAGTGCCTGTACTCACAATTACACTTCCAGTCTACAGTTTTAGACATGATGACATGGAATTAACAAAATGCATAAACAGAAACTGACAAGACAAAGCAAAAATGCCTGTTAGGAGAGGGATGCTGGAAGGAGGACACACGTCAGCTTCCCGGATTGAGCACAGGTGGCGCACGTATCCAAAAACCGACGGCAAGCTGAGCGCAGGTGGCATGCTGGACGCTTCTCAGGCGGAACACAGGTGACACACGTAACCAGAAGACCATGGACAGACTGAGCGGAGGTGGTCATCGTAACAAAACCAAAAAACCAAAAAACGTTGGAGAAGTACCTTACTCCTTCCCCTCCTCGGCAGCCGCCTGGTCCGCATTTTCCTTCTGCTTTGCAGCTTGCTGCTCGGCTTCCCATTCTGCTTCCTCTCGTTCTGGGTCAGGCACAAACTCGATTTCCATGCCAACCGGAATGTCCTCCAGCCTGAGAAATCCTGGAGGGAGAACGGGATACAGACGACCACCGAAGAAGCGCTCAGGCTTCTTGTCCTCATCAGGTATCTTCTTGGCTTCCGAACTGGTAATTTCCATATCCATAAGGCTACAGATTTCACGGAGGGCTTCATTATGCTCCTTTGACTGAATGTCTGTGCTTTCCTCTTCGAGCTTGCTATGAGAGGAGGGTTGGTAGGAGCTTTCCTCCTGGCTTCCGCTCTGAGAGGAATTGTTGGAGCTTGGCTCCTGCTCCTCAAAAATTCTCTTTCCCTTTCCTTCTTCTCCTTCCTCCTCCGAGAAAACCACTGTAATCAATGTAGAAACAATTGGCTTGTTGGTGCGACGGAAGTATTTGAATCTAACCGTCTGCACCGAGTTACTGATATCAGAGTCGGATTCGTCAGAGCCCGGAGAGCTGGGCGAGGCATAAGCCAACGGGGATACCCTCTGCGGGTTATGGACGCCACTGCCACCAGGGTTCCCCCTCTAACCATGATTCCTACCCCTACTTGGCAAAGCATGAACTCTAAGAGGCATCCTGAACCTATAAACCTGTAACAGGGTATTCTTTGCTCGCCCCTCCGTGAAAAATTGAAGCAGTGGGGACCAAATCTCAAACTGCTTGCTGCCTCTGAAGCAATTCTGCTTCCCTGACCAGTAATTGGGTTTGCCTCTTGGCTTACTCGCACTTACACTCTTCTCCTCTGCCCACAAACCCCCATTATCTTGCAGAGCAGAACCGAAATCCCTGGCCTGTTCAGACAGGCCTGTCAAACTGAACTCTTCGTGCCCAGACATTCTGTTTGCTGCTATCTTAATTCCTTGGTAGCTCGGGCGAAGGAAATGGCATTGAATGCCCTTCAATGCGCGTTTAATGTAATTCATTAAGCGCAGGACAAATTGCCTTCGCGCCGAAGGCTCCTCGTGTCGGTCACCTGGCCTGCCTCTGTCAACGTGTCACCCGCATCCGGGTAAAAAACATTTTAAACTTATAAAAAATGTGTTTTTGATTTTAAAACCATGGCCCCTCTTGTAAAGACATATCACATGGGACCCTGAAAATTCATAATGAATAAAACCTTTAAAACTTAGAAGAAGGTTAAAATTTATGGACCATGTTTTCATAAGCCAATCATGAAGAACTACAATGAAAGGCTACAACCCATTATGTATGTATATGAGACCATGGGTTTTGTAATGAATAATGTATTCAATAACCCCCTATATGTATAATTTTAGAAATTAATTAACATTGAAAACTCCCATGTATGAAGCCAAAGGAGAGGAGGAATTCCATTTCTAAGGGTGTGCCTCTCCTCGACACACCACCACATTGGCATAAATGATCACATAGTGGCTTACTCATAGATGACATTATCTCATCAATATGAATTTAGTTGTTTTCCAATAAATAGGATATGTTATTGGATTCTTCTAACTAAACATAACATAAAGTATGATCTAACTAAATGCAAGATCTGTAGAAAAGAAAAGATTCTAAAAGTAAATAATATGATAAAAGGAATGGAAAGAAACATGCCCGATGGTAGATGACTAATACGTATGCTCCTCCTTTGGCTTCCAATTGGATGACTTTGTATACTCCTTAGTGACTAGAGCAACCTGCAAGTACCTTTATTAATTCACCTTTCTTAGCTCAGTTCCATTTCACTCTGCCTCACCCAAATAAGGACTTAAACATTTACAAAACCGCTCAACTTCAAGGTTTCCTTATATACATATGGCAGAATGGGAAGCATCATGGAAAGTAGAGTTTTATAGACTTTGAGGGCTATAGAGAGGTACCTCAATGGAGTGTGAAGAGATAAATACAAGCAATGATTATCGTCGTGGCATTGTGTTATTGTACCCACAAATGATACTCTTATGATGTACATGTATATGAGATATTATGATGACAATGGTTATATTGTGTGTTTGCATTTCATTCATTGATGATACATGTACTCCTACTTTGGTTGTATTTATGTACATGCTATGAGACCCAGTCAATATTCAACTATCACTATAATCTAACATTAGTAACATAACATAGTTGATCTAACATTAGTAACATAAATGCAGGATCTAAAATCACAATTCTAAGGTGGCAACTATGTTATGATCATTCTAATAGTTACATAACATAGTTAGTAACATAGAGTTTTTAGTTGGGAACTTGGTCTTCTTTAAGTTGGGCAGTGAGCACCTTAAGCCACAAAGCGACATGTTAAGTGACTTGATGACTGTGGATTAATGTTTCAGTTAAGGTAGTCAATACTAAGGATAGGGAAACAACTAGGGTTGCATCCATAGTTCATGTACAATTAGATTAGTGGAAGGGCCTTGAAGACTTTAACATGTTGTAGATGGATGAATTTAAAGTTATTCTTGTGTAGGAATTCCTAGGGAGAATGTAGTTAGTTATCATGTCATTTGCAAACAAGTTGGTGGATATTGTAGATATTATAAATGGTCACTCTTTATTAGCCCTCTACTCTAATTTAATCAATATATCTATATAAGTCCTTCCTATATGTCATTTTCTCTTAGTGCTGGTGAGGGGTGATGCAACCCACTTGAAGCACTAGACTCCAAAAGACATCAAGACATGGTTACCTAGAAACACTTTATTGATCCCTTAACTTCAATAATAATTTTTTTCAAGGTATGTTATAGTTTTCATAACTTGAAAAAACATTATTATTGAAGTTAAGGGATCATTTTCAAGAGTTGTTGGATGTAATCTAGTTTAGCTATAACATGTTGAAGAGTTCTATTGTGGGTTATAGTTCATTTGTGTTGCAAAATGGATAGTAATTGTTGTAATCCCTCATAATTTTGCAACCATACTATGACATGAAACCATCAACCTTAAGGTTCATGGAGTGATGGAAGGACAAACTGGAGATGACTCACATTTAGTTGAAATATGTTGTAGAAAGGATGAAATATTGGGTAGATCATGATAAAATGGAGGTAGAGTTTTTAGTTGTGGACTTGGTCTTCTTTAAGTTGGGTAGTGAGCACCTCAAGCCACTAAATGACATGTCAAGTGACATGGTGACTGTGGATTAATGTTTTAGTTAAGGTAGTCAATACTAAGGATAGGGAAAAAACTATGGTTGCATCCATAGTTCATGTACAATTAGTATGAAGGTGGAGTGGAGATGCATGTTTTACTAGCACTTTCTAATCATGTATTAGACGAGTGTGCATGTTAGATGCCTAATTCTTTGCATAAATTGTCTCCACTTAGGCTCTTAGTTGACCATGCTATTGATCTTGAAATTCAATTGTAGCCTACAACTAGAGATCCCTATTGACGTTCCAGATCCAATCTGGAAGAGTTGAGGTGGAAATTAATTGAGCTCATTCATGTTGGCTTCACCAAGCCTACTAAATCCCTATATGGCACACTAGTTCTCTTCCAAAAGAATGGGGACATTCCATAATTATGTATGTTCTTGGATTATCATGTGTTGATAAAGAAAACCATCAAAAATTGATATCCATTAGCTTTGGTGGTGTGTATTTTTGACAAGTTAAGGTTCCATCTCAATCAACACATCCAAGCCTTAGGGTGTCTTCCATCCCTATAGCTACCACTTCAATATCAACTTTGATTGTTTGTTTTCTTAATATCCCTAACTTATTTCTACCCTTAGTCAAACTAGTTATTACTTGATAACGACTAGTTAGCAACTCTCTTCATCTATTTATTACATTGCCTGGATCTGATTCCTCATCTTGTCCTGAAGATGAACCACCCTGGCTGGTTCGAAACACATCGACAAGATTTTCTCTTATGTGATTTTTTCCAAAAGACGTTGTTAAAACTGAAAGATACTGTTATAAATTGAAATATATTCATACTATACCTGTTATAAATTAAACAGTACTGAGATCCATATTTATGCCACCCTCCCTCTCACATGGTTGTGCTTGTTATTTTAAGATAATAATTTGTGGCTACCAATTATTGTGAAGTGTTTTCAATATACTTTTGGAATGAACACATAATTAATTTGACAGTGTTGTGCTCTTGTTTTGTGCAACATTTGTTTTTGCGCATACAATGCCCATGCTTTATGAAAAATATGAAGATCAGGGTAATGTTGCCAATATGATTATAGGACATTTGATACCAACCATTGCCTTTGTCAGTAATATTACATTGAACATTTGAAGCTATATGCATTGCTTGTCTATATACAATGTTGGATGCTATGAAAGAATGGACTGCAACGAAGCAGGACGCACACCAATTTCGAGCGCAGGGGAGTTACCGAGACCGGTCTTTCCGTTTTCCTGTTGAGTTGAATATGGAATGGAGTAGATGCACTAGAGGTAGATTAGGAAAGGAATGGTCCCCAACGCACACAATTAGCATTTGGAATGTTCAAAATCGTCAATTTAATGCAAAGATGGAAATTTATTGCAGAATAGGGCGTTGGGTGACCGGGCAGGGGAGGGTGGTGGAGGGTGTGGCCAAGGGAGGAGGGTAGTAGAGGAGGAGGAGTTCAATGGGGCCCATTAGGTGATGAGAGGAGGAGGAGTGTAGGGTGGGGATGCCGAGATCGGGTTGTCGGCGTCGGGGAAGCTGTCATCTCAGCTTCATTCCTTCCCTACAATAGCTTGTTCCCTAATTTTATAACAAAACAACGTCATAATAAAATACTATACTAATTTTATAATAAATATATTATTATAAATTAAGAAATAATGTAATTTAATTATTTGATGTTTTAGTTTTTAAGTGAATTTTTATTATAAAATTTTCCATGAAATTGCAATTTTTGTTATTTAAAATGTATTTTTGAATGTATATGGATCTAATATTAAACTCTTAGTGATTTTTTGATATTTAAAATGCATTTAGAATTTGTAAGAGAATGATGCAGATTATGTACTTTAAACTTAATTCAAATTGAACTTTGGACAAGATCAATCAAATAATTAAAAAATATTTTTTTGTAAGTCTAAAAATTCTATTGATTAAGCAAGAAAAAAATTACATCATTTGCCATTATAACTCTTTTTTCTCGTACAATATTCCATATACTAACAATATCAAAGTTGAAATAAACGATATTGAGAATAACAAAGGATACATAGAGGGACAAAAGAGACAATTAGAGAGGAGAATCACCCAAATTGGGGTTAATCTTCAAAGGCAACATTTATTTCCTTTCTTTTTTGAAACCTTAACCCAACCTTTCAAAGTCTGGTTGATGAAATCGATTTATAGATTATCATTGCGAGTTGAAAGAGATGCCTTACCAGAGTCGGAAGAAGCCGACACATGAGCTTGTTTCAATACACCCGAAGAAGCATGACTATTCAGTATCTTTGTGCTTGCCGAAGGAGCATGGTTCACAACAAGAGCCTCAGGAGATGATTGAGGCCCTCAGTCCTAGAACTTATCCCCCAGATGGATTTAATCCAGAGCCTTCATCGTCCTTATCCAAATTAGAGGAGGTCTTGCCCTCCATAAGAGGAGGGTTGCATGGCTTCCAACTTTTAGTTCTGGAATTTTGGATGTTCTGCTTCTTTTGAGAATTAAGCGTTAGACATGAATTATGAAATGGCCAGTTTGATGACATAAGCAATAACAAAAAGCAATATTCTCATAGTCTAGAGCTTGGATTTAGTGAAAATCACCGATTTTTAAATTGATTTGGTCTGGTATCTCTTTACTGGTATCAGTTTCAATAAAAATTTTGCCATATGTATATATGCCAAGCTGCCCATGAGAGGCATCAGTAGTAAGGAAATGGCTCAGAGAGTCTCCAATGCCCTGAAAGATTGAGTAGTGCCACACATTAGCTGGAAGATTAGGAATTCGAGCCCATATTAGTAGTTTGGTAATGATAATTGTGGAAAGATCGAAATATGGAAAGCAAGGGGATAAAAACAATTTAGCATTGCCCGAAAACCAGGGCCCTTTAGATAAAGCTTTTTGATAATCTTTTGATTCCCCAAATAACTCAATGAAAAATCATTTTGAGCATAAAATAACCTTGCAATTCTTAGTCCATATAGAATGGATCCATTCATACAGATCGATAGTGCTGGGCCATAAGCCATTAAAACAAAAAACTAGTTTTGCCTTTGAATATAGCTACTGGAGATCCTCCAAATTAGGGTGAGAGATTTCCAGGGATGGAACTTCCATCGATTTCTCCACCAAAAATGATCCAGGAGCTGTTCAGCGCTGATTTGCCTTAGGAAGGGGCTGAGCATGGATGACATCTTTATAAGAAAAGGCTCGAGAGGAGGAGGGATTACCCCAAATCCCCCCTTGTAAACAAAGACCCATTAAAACAACGAGATCTTTACCAAAGTTGTGGACAAAGAGAGGGGAAGCATAGTCCAACTACTTACCTTCAAAAAGCATGCATTGCATGACTGAGGGAAGACTCACTTGAAGCTCCAAGGAAAACTTGAGGTCTCGAACGACATATGAGGAACAAACCTTAATAAACAATGAATGCTTAGAGAAGCTTAATAAATATTAGATAACAATCCTTTGAATGAATGACTTCTAATAACATACCGGCGTAGTCTCCAACCAAGAGACCAGAGTCCTCTATCCTTACGGCACTAACAACTATCACAACCATATGTTACTTTTATAACCTTACAACCTTTGCTACCTCCCACTTTACAACTATTTTGTTACGAGACTTACTACCTTAACATTCCAAAACATCTTATCCTATTACATATATGCTACCCATGGTGCTTTGAACGAGATCCGCTGCCATTGATAAGGTTTCTAAATTTTCTATCCACAAATAATGCCTTCAAATTATACTATAATAATTAAAAAATATTAAATAATTAAATTACATTAAAATAAATAAATTAAAGCAAAATAAATATATCACTAACATCAAGAAATAAGTTCGCATCATAATGATTTATGGAAATTAAAAAAAGACAATCACAAGTAGGACCACCACGAATTGTCTCACTTCCCATGAAACCCCTACATGCGTGCTTCCTTACTCCATAAATTCATATGAATTGAGCCATTTTTCCGCCAAGTTGGCAGGTTTTTGTCCTCGATTTCCAAAGTTTTGGCCGCGGATTTCCACACGGATAGGCCAGGAAAAAGGGTTTCGACCGTGGATTTCCAGAGCTTTTCAGCACACAAAGGGTTTGCACGTTGTTCTGCTCTTTGGGAGTTTATGTCGAGGATTTCCAAAGTGTATGAGGTAAAATCTCCCAAATCCCTTATAAAAGTTGTGATTTTAAATCTTTTCCATCTAGGACGTCTGCTGTTTTTTCTCGGTTTCTGTTAAAATATTTGATATATATGGTTTATTCTCTGTGCAAAATTAGTGTTTTGACGCATGGATCATAATCCGACTACGTTTCTCAATACTCGGATCCTGAAGCTAGTTTATGAGTCCATTTTTTATAGGATTGTTTTATGTCTGCGAAGCTTGTTAAACCCTCATTATGGTGTTTCTGTTTTTGGTTTTATCTTATAAATTTAAAGGTGTACATGTTCTTGTATTTTAGTCGTCAATGGGTTTTGTTTTGTAATGGAGTCAAAAACGTATGGCTTTGGGTGTTTTGTTTGTATGAGGAATCTTGGAGGAGACTTACGTACTCTGTATGGATATTGTTTCTGAGGGCATTCATCCATCTGTTTTTTCTGCAGAGTTTCCTTAGTTTAGTGATTCGCATGGTGTTATATATGAGAAGGATTTCCCGAGTTTTCTTACAAATTATTTTTGTGAACCTGATGATCTTCTGGTGATTTGTTTTCTAGGTTATTCCTACCAGGTTCACAATGTAGATTTTATTCCTATAATCATTGTTGCTTTAATGGAAAACCATATTCTACTATTTGCGAAATGGTATATCATTACAAGGCAAAATAACTTTTCATCTTCCATGCACGTATTGTGTTAATTGGCCTGCTAGGGTATGAGTACGAGGAGGCGGTACGGTTACACAGGACAACGCTTTTCGAAACAGGGGAATGGGGTTAGGTTAAGCGGACATATATCATATTAAATATTGACAATAATTATGAGAATTGATATTAATGTAAATGGTAATGAATCGGTTTCGTATTTATGTTTAAATCATTTCCTTGTCTGCCATTCATCAATGGTCCATCATGATTGAACTACAGTTTTTCTCAGAATGTCTAGGGCGTAGTTTAACAAGGCTTCAAATTTGCCTGGAAAATAATGGAAATTTTGGCATGCAGAATATTTTGGAAATCTGGGTTACATCTGTCAAATTTAAAGATTTTGTGTGCCCTAAGGGTTTTTGATGGCGCTGAATTCATTTCCACCATCAAAAACAAAATTAAAACACCCTAATTGTCAGATTTTTTTGGGAAAAAATGGCTGGATGCTTGGCAAGTTTTGGCTGGGCAAATTTGCTGCCTTGGTGGATCGACGCACCTAGTGCTTAGTTTAAGAGGCTTCAAATTAGCCAGGAAAAAATGGAAATTTCGTTCAGCATAAATTTTTGGAAATCTGGGTTACAGCTGTCAAACCTAAAGATTTCTGCCTTGGTGGACCAACGCACCTAGTGCTTAGTTTAACAAGGCTTCAAATTAGCCAGGAAAAAGTGGAAATTTTGTTCAGCATAAATTTTTGGAAATCTGGGTTACAGCTGTCAAACTTAAAGATTTTGGGTGTCCCAGGGGTTTTTGATGGTGCTGAATTCATTTCCACCATTAAAAACATAATTCAAACATTCCAACTGTCATATTTTTTGGGAAAAATGGCTGGATTCAGGCAAGTTTTTGGCCTTCCGGGCAAATTTGCTGCCTTAGTAGACAATACCCTTAGCTTGTCGTCTAACAAATTCCAGCAGAATTTTGTTATAATTCAGCAGAAATTTGTGCAAATCTAGGTTACAACTGTCAAACTTCAAGATTTTAGGTGCCCCATAGGTTTTTGATGGTGCTGAATCCATTTCCACCATCAAAAACAGAATTCAACCACTCCAACTATCGGACTTTTTTGGGAAAAAAAATGGCTAGGTGAATTTTCCATCTCGGTAATCAACACCTATTACCTAGCCCTCACATATTTTTTTTTAGTTATTATCTTTTATCTTTATTGGTTTTAACTACTATCTCCAAAGAGATTTATTTATCCTACTACTAATCTAATAATATTAGTTTTTATCCAAATCAATGTTACTTGGGAGCGGGAGCGGAAGCGGGGAGCGGGAGCAGAAGCGGGAGCGGGAGCGACCATTTTTAGAAGCTCCCGGTTTGGGAGCGAATCCGGG
>APFE031212517.1:0-11051 GCA_000404065.3 Pinus taeda | reverse complement strand
CTTTGTCCTTCGTTCCTGCAGTTTACAAAGAGGTGGAAGTAATGATAAAAATAATGACAAGAAAACTTTAAATGCCGAAGATATGTAAAAAAACGCCACCTTACGTGAACTAGTTCTTCGAAATACACAACACCATACTTCATTAACAATTGGCAACAACTCATTAATTCGCATTAAAGTGCATGACCAGTTCTTGGCCTAAAAAAAGCTTTCTCGAATAATGAGCCATAACCAACTGCGATGGAGAGGTCTTGCGATTTTGCTTTGCGATATCGCAGATCGTTGCATCGCATTACCGCAATCTCATCGTGCTGTTCTATCGCAAGGTTGCTTGGTCACAATATCGCAAGAGATCGCTTAATCGTTATAATCCTTATGTGTAATTCATGTGATTTTTGCGATGCGCGATATGCGATATCACATATCGGTGATTTTAAAGTTTTTCAATGTGAGTGTTTCTTTAATGCATGCGATGTGATGAAGTTTCGCGTCGCAATCTCGCGTTTTTTATCATTTTAACTCATTAGAAGGTACCATATCATTCTTTGCGCGATGCAATATCCCTTAAGGAGTGAATTTACTTTCTTCATTATGAAACTTAGGTTTTTGGATTCTTCAAAGGTATTTTCCTAAGTCCATGATGTTGTAAGTTTCAAGGAAATATAACACTAATTGATTTTTTTAAATTTTTTACTGAGGGTTCCCACTTATTGAGTACTAGCAAGAACACTTCATAAGGAGGGGGGTTGTTGGTGGCCACAACAATTGGCGATTCACTTGGAAGAACCAGTTATCTCTGTGTTTCTATTGAACCTTTTCAGCTTCCAAAACAACAAAGTTTTTAAAAAATTAAACTTTATTATGGAAATATAAAGTACATTATGCTCTAACCTGTCAATGACATTTTGCTTCAGCTATTTTCAGCTTTTATTATTTGCCGCCTCAATTTAGTCCTTGCATTTACATCAGTCATTACTTGGTCTGTAAAGATAAAACAAAGTCTTCTCTGTAAACCAGTTTTAAAATATACGCATTTGTCGTAGGTAGAGCCTTTGTTGCTAGCAGGCGTTTATAGCCTCGACAGGGTTACCTTTTACCCTGCAATGATCCTTTATCCTACTTAAAGAAACCTACAACTCTCAAAGAAGAATCCATATCTACACTTGTTGCTTTTATTTTATTTTTATTCTTAAAGAACAATGTCTTAGTTTGGTGGCCAATTTATGACACAGTCATTCACTTGATTTATAACTTTGCTGAACAAGATGGCTAGTGATGAGACCCCTTGCCTCTTGATTGTAACATTCTTGAATCATTGCCCTGTTATGGTATGCAGTATTTGGCAAAGTCAGCAAGTTATAATATCTATGATTATGATAAGCCGGCTCGTGATGAGACCTCTCATTCTTCAAGATAAAGTGTATCCTTGGATTGTTCCTCCGAAAGTTGTGATTTCCTTAGCAGGGAGGAAGTCATTGTCTTCTTTAGATAGCTCTGGACGACAATGATAGAGTTTTTGGAAGTAACTGTTCTACAGAGAATCTTTATTTTGTTATTGATACCTTTTGTTGCACTGATATAAAACAATTTCTTCACTAAAGGTTTATCTTCATCAAACTTTTATGAAGTTGAAACTAGTGTCATATCTAGGCTAGAGTCTTTAACTGTATCTTTTAATAATAAAGATCAATTTTCTAAAAGATTTTCTATTTATACAAGCAAAAAATCAAAATCTGAAAGAGATTTGGTATCTTTTTTGTAAATTCCTAATGTAACCATTCACAACTGGTTTTATTATGAAAAAGAGAAAAACTATTACGCTATGAAATAGAAGAATAATCTTCTATGGAAAATATTTCTTAAGAATTTGTCCATTGATAGGCAAAGAGTCTTTTTTACCTGCGAAATCCTTTAACACAAATGTCGATGGACCTACGACTTCTACAATTTGAAAAGGACCAAGCCACATTCTTTGAAATTTTGTACGTTTACCCTTTTCTTCGTGTGCCTTGTCCCATTTTAAAACTAAATCTCCCACCTGAAATTCTTTTCTGGTCATTATATTTGAATCAAAAGAGGATTTTACTAGTGTCTGATGATGAGCATGCATTTTCTTAGCTTGTTCTCGCTGTTCTTCTAATTTGATTATTTCCATTTGCCTTAAGTGTAATGAGGAAGTTTTTACTTCATCAATGTATTGAACTACAGACAAAGAAGGAATTGCTAAATGAGTTGGAAGAACAACTTCTCTCCCATAAACTAAATTAAAGGGAGAAGTGCCGATGGAAGCTTTTTTTGTTATTCGGTCTGCCCATAAAGTGTATATTAAGGATTTATGCCAATTTTTATGATTTTGGTCTACTGTTCTTTTGATAATCCTGATTAGGTTTTTGTTTCTAGACTCGGCTAATCCATTTCCCTGTGGATAATAATTGGCCGAATATTTAAGTTTGAATCCTCTTTTAAGTGCAAATTCAGTCATTGCATTTCCAGAAAAGTATGATGCATTATCGAATATTAAAGCGAAAGGTAATCCAAACCTGGTGATTATAGATTGATCTATGAACTCAATCATAGTTTCAGCATTAGCCGTCTTGAGTGGAACTGCTTCTACCCACTTAGTAAAATAATCTGTTACTGTAAGGATATATCTATGCTGCTTGGAAGAGTGAGGAACGATCTCACGTATTATGTCCAATCCCCACTGACTGAAAGGTTGGTCGATGTTAACTGGTTGTAGTGGTAAGGATGGTTTCTTCTGTCTTCCAGCAGTAGTTTGGCAGACTTGACATTTCCTCACATAATTGTGCGAGTCTTTAAATAACGTGCGCCAGTAATATCCTACGGACAAGATTTTATGTGCAGTAGCGTCTCCAGCATAGTGTCCACCTGCTAGCCCATCGTGGAGTTCCTCCAAGACTTTATCAGCTTCAGATTTCTCAAGACATCTAAGAAGAACAGAATCGTAATTCATTCTAAAAAGAATATCATTTATGAGCTGATATTGTTTGGCTTTTAATCTTAGAGCTCTTTTCTTAGTGTAATCGAGGTATGAAGGAGCATATCCATTCTTAGGATAATAAATAATATCAGCATATAATGACTGCTCATCATTTACGCTTACCTCGCACACTTGTACCTCTACAGATGAGATTTCAGAAATTTGCGACGCTCCAGCCAGCATTTTGCAAAAGCCTTGACCTCTTACAATGTTTGCTGGTTTAATTTCTATGTCATATTCTTGTAAGGCAATTACCCAATTTTCCCTATTCTCACCCACATCCTTTTGTACCAGAAGATTTCTTACCGCTGGAAACGGCACTATAATTTTGTTGTGGGTTTTGAGTAGAAAAGGTCTGAAGTATTTGATCGCTTTGAAAATAGCATAAGCTTGTTTCTCCATGTCTGAGTAATTTAATTAAGCACCTTGTAAATTTGAACTGAAAAAAGCAATTGGTGCTTCCACCTTTTCTTGATTCGTTTGAGTGATTATCGCAGCATATGATTTATCTGAGGCAAATGTGTATAAAATAAAAGGCTCTAAAAAATTTGGAGTAGCTAAAGATGGAGCATTAAGGATAGCCTGTTTGATCAGGTTAAACGCTTCATGTTCATCTTAGCCCCATTTAAAATTAGAGTTATTTTTTATCATGGTTTGTAAAGGAGATACGATTCGTGAAAAATCTGGAACAAATCTCTTTACAAAATTGATTTGACCAAGGAAGGATTGCATGGATTTTTTTTTATGAGGTAGGGATATTTCATAAATTTCTTTGATTATGTCAGAGTCGATGTGAATACCAGATTTTGACACTATGAGTCCTAGAAGTTTCCCTTCACTTAATGCGAAAAAATATTTCTTTGGGTTAAGTGAAATTCCGTACCTTAAACATCGTTGGAATATTTTCTTTAAGTCTTTGAGATGGTCGCCTCGTTTCTTAGAGTACACGGTTATATCATCCAAATAAATTACTACTGACTTATTGACTAAACCTTTAAATGCAATGTCCATGGCTCTTTGGAATGTGGCACCAGCATTAATCAAACCAAATGGCATCTTGCGATATGCATATGTACCCCATTTAGTTCTGAATGTGGTATTCAATTGATCATCAGGATTTACCAACACTTGATTGTATCCTGAAAATCCATCCAAGAAAGACATTAATTCTGAGCCTGCCACTGCCTGCAATATCTACTCCATAGGTGGTAAGGGAAAGTTGTCCTTTTGACAGGCTTTGTTGAGATTGCGAAAGTCAATACAAATCCTAATATCTCCGTTTTTCTTTCTAACAGGTACCATATTGGAGACCCATTTAGAATTTCTGATGGGAAAAACTATCTTGGCTTTCAACAACTTATTGAGTTCGGTTTTTATCTGATTTTCTAAGTTGGGATGAATCTTTCTCAATTTTTGTTGGACAGGTTTTTCTTTATCGATCATCGGAATAGTATGTTGGATTATAAAGGTGTCGTATGTTTTAAGTTCATCATAATTCCAAGCAAAAACGTTTTTGTATTGTCTCAAAAGACGAATATGTGCTAGCTTTTCTTCACGGGCTAGGCCAAGGCCTAGATTTATGTTTTGAGGTTTAGCATCGGTTCCTAGGTTTACCAATTCGTAATTCAAGGTCGAACTTTGGAGCTTCGAATTGTTGGACCTTTTAAACTGATCTTTCAAATTGTACAAGTCTTCTAACTTGACCACTGATTTAGGTATAGCATTGTGAGTGCTATCTTGCTGTAATTTCCGATCATGTTGATCTTCATCGATTATTTGGTTGGAGTAGGATCCTTCAGAAGTAAGGAAATTTATGATATCAAGATCATCGTTGAATATTCTCCAATTTGTGATGTTGTCAGGAATAGAAGGTCTAAAGATTAATTCTATTGAAAATCTATCTGGACTAAAATCTTCTGAAGGACTGAGCTTAGAAGATACATTAGCTAAAAGGTCAGCGCTTGCATTCTGGAGTCTGGGAATTGATGAAATATTGAATGCTGTAAAATGCTCAGTTAGATCTTGAGCTAAAGATTGATAGTGTTTTAAATAACCTGACAGGCAATGTATAGTATTCCGTACCTGTCTGATTACAATTTCAGAGTCTCCAAAGACTTGGAAATACTTTATGTTTAGCCTGATTGCTTTGTACAAACCTTGAACTAAAGCTTCATATTCTGCTGTATTGTTGGTACAATCGAATTCGAGCCTGCATGTTAACATGATTTTGTCTCCTTCTGGACTAATTAGCACGCATCCTGCTCCTGCTCCTTCGTTAGATTTAGAACCATCAAAAAATAATTTCCAAAACAAAGATTTATTTACAGGTTTATATAAAGAATTGATACATTTTGAGCTATCCATTTGAGAAAAATTTTCAACTTGGGACAAACGAAATATTCTAAATATGGGGATGTATGGGCATTAAAATTTCCGAGAAAAGAATCTACTGAATAATTGCCAATTATGCTACTGTTATATGCTACTGGTTCATTTTCCCCTTCTAACTCCGTTACTATGTACTTTTGATGTAATTCTCGTTCAACTTTTATTTGATTTGGCTTACCATTGTAAGGCAGCCACATATGCGACCAGTCAATTGAGAAGTATCCATGCAATTTTTCTGACCAATCCCTGCTAAGAATTAAGCCATAAAATTCAGGGATATCAGCCACTAAAATATCAATTACTTGACATACCTTTGGGTTGGATGACATCCTTATGGTTACTTGATTTAGTTTGCCGATGACTTCGAATTGAGACTGGTCTAGTTGAATGATGCGAACGACGGATTTCTGTGGTTGAACGTTTAATTTAGTGCATATGGACTTCGGTAGAATATTCGACGAAACACCTGAATCAACCAAACAATTATGTACATTTTTGTTAAAAATTTCATAAGTAAGGAGAAAAGGGGGAGTATGAGATCTCGATCTACCTCCAATTAAAGCGATGTCGTTTGGATCAATTTTGTTAGTCGTATTAGTTGGAGGTCTTCCCATGTTCTGAGAAGCTTGAGAAATTACAGCGGCAGGCAAAGGTGCAACTGGCACAGCATGTAATTCTTTCAACATTATCTTTTGTTGATGCTTTAACTTGCTCAATTCGTACAGAGTGATGTTGGCCCTAGTCTTTTTCATGTCTTCTATAATATTGTACTCCATTTCATCCGAAACGATCAGTGTTTTAGATGGAGTAGGTGAATCTGTTTGGACTGGGCTAGTTTGAGTCGCTTTAGATGTCATTTTCTTTGTTGCGACTTTATCCTTTGTTGCAGAGCTTGCGCTCTTTGGTTTTGGGGTAGTTTAGGAAGGATCAAGCTGATTTCTACTTCGTGTGTTAACTGGGAATACTTCTTGATCTTCCTCTTATGGGAGGATGAAATCCCACATTCTTTGTAATTCTACAACTTCTTCATCATCGATTTTCCCTTCAGTGGCAATTTCCTCTTCCTCTTCCTCGGATTCAGCACTTGTTATAGCATTGGGTGGCCTTGAATCCGTTGCCGGGCCTCTTTTAAAAGCTCTGTAGGGCCTTTTTGAAGAAGTTTCTGCTACTTGCTTTTTTATGTCAACCATTTCATTGGACATGGTCTTCAGAACTTTTTGCAATCCCTCCAAATCGAATGGATCTTTTGCTTGTTTCTTCTTGGACTCTTCTTTGAAGGTGACCTTCTTAGATTTCCGTTCCTCTACCGTGGATTTTTTCTCTAGGGCTATTATACGTTTCTCTACTGCTATGGCTTCTTTCATGTTTTCGGCTAAGGTTATTTTATTAGCCCTGTCCACGAAGATTGCTATGTTTGATGGTAAAGTAGTGATATACCATTCACATCGCACTTCCTCGCTGGGCTGGGAAGCAGTAGGAATTTTGTTTAGAATTTTATTGAAACGTAGATTGAAGTCTTTGATCGGCTCTCTAGATTCGGCCCTAAGGTTGGATAGGTCGTTGATTAACGTTGCCGTAGACCTGTCGTCACCGAACTTGGTTAGGAATTGGTCTTGGAAGATGTCCCAACTAGTAATAGATCCAGAGGGTAATGAGAAATACCACGATCCGGCTGTTCCTTGCAGAGTATAAGGAAATAGTCGAACAACAACATATTCATTAGTAACCCCGTTGAGATTAATGGATAGCATAAAGTTGTTTATGTGCTCCTCTGCTAGCATGCCTGCCTCAGGATTGAACTTGGGCAGCCATTTCTCAGGATCGGCTGGTATTTGACTCAAGGGCGCAGACATTAAGACTGCCCCAGGATTGTTCCATGGAAACTGGGCCATTGCTGAACTGCTAACAGGGGGATTTGCAGAAAATCATCCCTGTGATTGAGAAGATGAGGTGATTATGATCGCAGATGATTGAGGAGGAGTTGTAGAGATTTCACTAGGTGGATTGATAATGGTCTGAGGTGGTGCAGTAGATGGTTGACTTCGCAGTGGAGAAGTTGAGATGGAAGATGTTGATGAAAGAGTCTCACTGTTGGACCCTTTAGGTGACTTCCTTGCTCTTTTCCTTTTGGGAAGAGGTAATTCGGTTGGTCGAACACCAAACTTTTCACTCTTTAATCCGGTGAGGGGATGAGCAGGGTTATACTACGAAGTCACGCTGCCCTGAGATTTATCAGATCTTTGAGGGGAAATGGAAAATCGCTAAAGTTTGTGAATCAGAGATTCGACTTCAGGAGGTTCAATAATAGATTGTTCTGAAATGTCAGGATTTGTAGCAGCGGATGATGCTCTAACGACTTCTAACTCTGGATTTAAGTGTAATGGAGAAGCCGGAGGAGATGGTGAGGGCGAATTAATCTTAGAATGGTATTTTGATTTGGATTTACTTGCCATTCATAGTTCAGGCCCTCCTTCTAGTGCCAGATATGTTGAAGGCCCCGAAAATCGGGTCGACAACAAGGGTGATACCCGCCCGGTCCGGACCTTGGTTGGCAGCTCCTTATCCGTTTAGTATAGCGAGTCCGACTGGGGACATGGGACTAGTTTCCGAATTCAGTGTGTGTGTGTGTGAGAAAGAAGGGTGTTTCTGTTCGGACTGGAATACTTCTATCTAATCTAATGCTATGCTATGTATTCTAATAAACAGAAAAAACATCGAAATTTATGCTAACCCGGGGCATGATCTTTCTTCTATGTGATCTAAAAAGATTTCATACAATAACTGGTAATATATATCATTCAGCTATCATAATAAAAAAAATTGATAAAGATGAGCTACTTCGTATAAGAAGTTAGACGAAACAACTGTTAAAACGTATCGCATAAATGAGCTATTCATACACTAAACATAAACAAATAGTTATCACCGTATAAAAGTGCCAAATGATAACTCAGACATTCATGCTGTAACATATAAATAACTGAAAACTGAATATCCCTTTAACGCATAAGCATAAATGGTTAAGAGATAAAAGTACCATTTATAACTAGTCCTACTCATGAGCTTCAAGCAATGATTGATTTATCTCTCCTTGATTCAACATCTACTAAGAGTACAGAAGTGAGACATCGATAGAAGATATCAAATGCAAATATCAAATAAACCATGTTCCATTCATTCACCAAAACCTCCTCTGAGGGTGCAAAAGTGCATGTTATGAGGACACGTTTTTGATAAATTTCTGGACCCTTCTCTAAATGCATGAGAAGGGTTTAAATACTACTAACTAAATAAGTTATTTACAGAAATTAAGGATTCGGTTTAAATGACTGTCCTCTTTCTAAGCAAAACTATTCTAAAATTAAATCTACTAACTATTTCTAAATCTACTCCTTAATGTCGCAAGCATTCAGTATTTTTCTGAGTAGAGTCGGTTGACTGTCTTCTTCCTTTGGTTGAGTTAAGAAAATAGAAACGACAAGAGCTAGGATTCTCTTCTCAGTAAAATTGATGATACGCTTGAGAATCATCCAATGAATATGTAGCATTATCATGTATGCCTGGTAAAAATCCCATTTCAACTTGGTTAACCTTCGGACTTCTTTTGTTTTTCCTTCAGTCTTCTGTTTCCAGTTTGCTTCTATCGCTGATTTCTTGCAGTTTTTGGGGCTCGCAGGTGACTGAGCAACTAGGGACCTTCCTTTTCGAACAAATTTTCTTAGTGATGCGCGATCAGCGCTTAGCGCTAATCGCGCATCGGAAACTGCCTCTGTTTCTTGATCCAGGCTTCCCTGATGCAGTTTTTGCCTCTTGCGCCTTTTTCTCGCATTCGGTATAAAACCAAAAATTTGTAAAAATAGTATTTCTGTGAGCTCTTGACCCTGAGAATTAAACTGTTTGTTTCTGGTATCAGCGTCTTTCAGTATCCATTCAACCATGACTATACATGAGAAATCTGTGATAGATGTCTCCGCAGAGTTCTATGGCTCTTTTTCTTCCTTGAGTGGATTAAGTATGCCTTCCGAAATGTACATTGGAGCACTGCATTCCCTCTTCGTTGTTTTCTGCATAATGCCCTGTATAATGATTCATCCTTCTTTCCTATAGTTTACATTGAGGTAGAAGTAATGATAAAGGAATAATAACAGGAAAATTTTTAAATGCTGAAGATATACAAGACATGCCACCTTACGTGAGTTATTTTTTCGAAAAACACAACACCCTACTTCATTAACAACTGGCAATAACCCATTAATTCACATTAAAATACATGACCAACTCTTGGCCAAAGAGTTTTCTCAAACAATGAGCCAGAACCAACTGCGATGGAGGAGTCCCGCATTTTTTCTTTGCGATGTCGCAGATCGCAGTATTACAATATCGCAATGTTGCAATATCATCGTGTTGTTTTTATCACAGATCGTAGTATCGCAACTTTGAGGTGTCGCAGTATTGCGGTATCGCAATATCGCAGATCGTTATAATTCTTGTGTAATTCTTGTGATATTTGCGATGTGCGATATGCGATATCGCATATCAGCAATGTTTTAAATTTTTTCAATGTGAGTGTTTGTCTTCAGTATATGCGATGCGATGAAGTTTCACATTGCAATATCGCCTTTTATCATTTTAACTCTTTAGAAGGTGTATCGTATCATCCTTTGGACGATGCGATATCCTTTAAGGAGTAAATTTAATTTTCTTCATTATGAAACTTAGGTTTTCTAGATTTTTCAAGGTATTTTCCTAAGTCCATGATGTTGTAGGTTTCATCTAAAAATAAAATGTAACACTAACTAATTTTTTTGAGGGTCCCCACTTATTTAGTATTAGCAATAATACTTCATAAGGAGGGGGATTTTTGGTGGCCACAACAAGAGGGTATACCCTAAAAGAAAAATCAAAGGGTAAAAAGAATAAAATGGTCAAAAAAGTGAAAGAAATGAACCCCAAATAAAAATAGACTAGGAAAGTGTGCAAGTCTAAATGCCACTACTATTTCATTTTCTGTAATAAGCAATTGTGTGTAGCTTGTTAAACTTTTGCCACAATTTATGAAGAGTCAAACTGTTTAAACTTGACTCATTCATTTTTCAATTTCTTGTTGTAGAATAGAGAATAAAATCTGACCAAACTGTTTAAACTTGGCAGATAAGTAGATAGGTAGAGTAAATAAAAAGGAGCTCAACAGTTTAATATGAGCCCTTGGATGTAATAAGTGCAAACTTAGGTAGGCTTGCTATGTAAAGAAAAAGAAGATTGATAAGGGTTTGCCAGTCTAAGTGCACCCAAATAAAGAAGAAAAAATGTCAGGTTAAAGTAGGTAGGGTAGGTAGACGGGTTTGCAGAATGATACATGTGATGAAAAATGTTTCTAAATGTGTTAACTTTTACTTTTATCATAGAGTGCAAGGTAGACATTTCACTTGATGCAGTTCAAACAAGACAAGGTTAAATAGCTAACTTCCATTTGTTATAAAATTATATATTACAGAGCAATGGAACACATAAAATATTGTAGAAATATAAACACAGAAAATGCATAAACAAGAGAGACACAGATATACATGGTTCACCCAGTTTGGGCTACGTCCACCTCGAACAACCAGTCCTTCCTTTCTATTATCCAGCAAAATGAAGAGACACAACCTACAACAAATCC
>APFE031212516.1:5415-21293 GCA_000404065.3 Pinus taeda | reverse complement strand
AGAGAGAGAGAGAGGAGAGAGTAGGAGAGTGAGAGAGATCGAGAGAGAGGGATAGGAGGAGAAATAGATAGATTAAGAGAGAGAAAGAGAGAGAGCATGGGAGAGTGATCGAGAGAGCGAGAGAGTAAGTGAGTAAGGGAGATAGAGAATATGAGAAAGTGAGGGAGAGAGGGAAATATAGTGAGAGCAAGAGAGCAAGAAAAGGGGAGAGTAGAAGAGGGGGAGGAGTGGAGAGGGGGAGATATAGAGAGGGGGATAGGGAGAGGGAGAGAGAGAAAGAGAGATGAAAAGTAGGAGAAGGAGAGAGGGACAAAGAAAGGGAGTGTGGGAGAGGATGAGAGGGGGAAAAAGGAGAGGGAAAGAGCAAGAGAGCAAGAAATGGGGAGAGAGAAAGTGAAAGGATGGGGGGAGAGAGAGATAGAGAGAGAGAGAAGTGAGAAGAGATGTAGAGGAGGGAGAGAGTTAGAAAGAGAGAGGAGAGAAGGAGAGGGATAGAGGGAGAGGAAGGTGTAACAAACAAGCAGAAACAATTGAGCGAACAAGGAGGAGGATGTGAATCAACTGAGGGCATAGACAACCTAATGGAACTGGTAGTTCAAGTGGTGAATGAATAGATAAAAGGAGAGAACAACATGAAGAAGAGGGTTGGTATCTTAGGGATTTCGGGGTATAGAAGAACCTAATCAGAAGACTGGAGCAGTGGCAAGAAGACCAAAGCTAGGCTTGGTCTCAGATCTGGAACAATTTGTGGTCATGATATTTTATGTATTTTTTCACGGATTTATGCCAAATGTATATTGTAATGAATCCTCTGTTGATTTAATATGAATGGGTACTTGGACCAGTTGCATAGTATTATATGTGTGTAATATTGTGATTTATGGGCCTGCTCAAAAGTTTTTAATGTTGAAGGTCTTTCCTCATATGAATGTGATCTATATAGTGATATAATGTTATGTTGAATGTATTCTTTAAGTTGTACGTAGAGTAATGGTTGGGTCATCCTTGATATCCTTATGAACCCTTCCTAGTTTCGGTCATGACATGCCTCAAGTGAGGCTCCTTTTCCTCAGGGTGGGGTGAAAATGTCAACTTTGTCCTAGACTACAGCAGACCATTGTTGGCCCCTTGTGCTTGAACCCAAGGTCTTTCCCAGATGACATTTTTGTGCCAAAAAATGATTCCGTTTTTGGGACCTAAAATCACAAGAACCGGTTTGGAATATGGTGTCACGGATATTTAAGAAGGAGATTCAGGATTGGTGGGACAATGGAGTAGAGCAATTCATATCAGAGAAGGCTACTTGTGGAATCCAATCTATTGCTAAGGTGAGTGGACATATTTTGTACTCAGAGGCTATGAGTGATCAATACGAGAGCTAGAGATATTAGGGCAGAAAGGATGGTGAAGAGCTAGAGATATTAGGGCGAAAAGGAGAGTGCTACTCGTACAGAAGTGGTAGGAAAGAGCAGTACAAGTGCTGAAGAAACGATGTATGGAGCCGCACCAAGTAGGAGCGGTGTCAGGGAGCCCAAAATTAGGAAAGCATATGGAGAATGATGCAGAACAAGAAATGGATGTCAACTGGACAGATAGGAGCTAGGAGAATGATAGGGACCCCTCCTTATAGGTTGCAAGTAAGATGTCAGAAGGAAGCACTTGCGGAAACTATGAAGAGAAGATGGAAGGTGATATCTATGATGTGATGATAATATTGTTCACCGAAGATGATATGTCAGCAAGAGTTCAGTAGCAGAATCCCCAAAGCTCAGGTATTGTTCACCCTGACCTTCCCCTGTTACTTTATAAAATTGTTGCTAAGTTAATTAAAGTAATACGAGTACACAATGTGCATGCAAAATACAAAGCTAGTTTTAATACATCTAATAGTAGAGTTAGTAATCTAGGGTTGAAAGGATCTCAGCAACTTGAAAATGAAGGATTTGTATGCTTAGCACACACCTGAATCAACATGGCAGGGGCTTTTACCAGATATCTTGAATTTTCTAGTAGAGGGAATAAAGATGTAGAACAACATTGGTATCTGTGTGAAGCTATATGGAGAGCATGCCAAACACCAGATAATGTAAAGTCGATTGAGTTCTAGAATACATTAAGAGAAAGAGCTTTAAGATGGTTTACCAAATGGGTAGAACATAATCATAACCCTTCAATGGATGATTTTAAGAGAGGCTTCATTCAAGAATTCAAGGTGCCACAAACATATTAGTAGGGATTGTCCGAACTATGGGAGATCAAGAAAAAAAGAGAGACTAATTGATGCAAAGGTTTAAGGATGCTAGTGGAAAGCTAATCTATATCATTTATCCCAATCACCAGAGGGAATTGTTTATCAAAGCACTCCTACTCACAAGAACACCATTGACACAACAAAATATTAGAACTCTCTAGGATGCTTTAGAACAAGTGTTGCGCATAAAAGCCATGGCAGGATACCCACATGAGTATTGAGGAGGGATAGGATCATAAGACCCATCAATCATGGGCCTCCAAAATCAAATCTGCAATCTAACAGAGAAATTAAAGGACCTACAACTAATTCAACTAGTAAGACCCAATGTGTGGTGTACTCACTGCCTAGTGGAAGACCATGTGGCGAATGAATGCCCAAGGTTGAGAGGCACTAATAGTCCAATATTACAAAAGTATTCCAATGTACCTAAAAATATTTACTGTGAATTTTTTGTATCCACAATGCACAACACTGACCAATGCCAAGTATTAGACACTTTAGCAAAGCAGCTAGATAGGTCCACCTTCAAAATCAATGAATCTGGTCATGGGGGACGAGGAGGAGGTATGAGAGGAGGAGGAACAGGGGGAAGAGGACGTGTAAGGTGTTACAATTGTGATAAGGAGGGACATGTCACCAAAGACTGTCCACTCCCAAGAAGGCCTTGGTGCTCACAATGCAGGTTCAATGCACATGCCACCGAGGATTGTCCCGAGCTGATTGCAAAATGGGAAGAAAGAACTAGATAGAAGGGGGCTAATTTGATCAATGCAGAACCAAGAACCATTGAGTTGCTTCTAGTAACTAATATAAATATAGTTACCAGAGGAGGTAAGAAGAAAAGGAATGATCAAGGTATCATAGACCAACCTTCAATTGTTCGGGTAGCATCACCAAGACGGTCATACAACCCCACCCAACAGAAACAATACTATCAGGAAGTGGCCAAGTTATTTGATGGGTTAATAGAGATAAAAGGAGACAAGAAATAGGAATCACATAGATTAGGTAACACTTGACCAATCAAATAATGGTTTAGACTATTTTTGCAGATTGTTGAGAACAAACAAATGAAAAAGGAGTTGCGCAGGAGTCTTAAAAGCAGTATTTCTAGAGGATGAAGAAGAGTGGGAAACAATATTGGCAAACCTACCGGAAAGACATTCAAGAAGGGTACGATGGAACAAGAAGAGAACCAATAAAGAATTTCGGATTGATGCTCAAGTCGCAGGATTTCAAATTAAGGATACGTTGTTAGATTTGGGGTCAGATGTAAATATTCTACCCTGAAAGACATGGGAAGTACTAGGGAAGCTGCAACTTAAATATTCACGAATACAACTGCAGATGGAAAATCAACATCGCATATTGCCCATTGTAAGGTTGGAAGATGTACAAGTGGATGTAGCAAGGGTAAAAACTTATACTAAATTTGAAGTAATAGACATAATGAGTGATAAAGACCCATACCCAGCACTTCTTGGTATGGACTTGGCATACGAGAACTATGTTATCATTGGCCTAAAGAAAGAGTTGATGATATTTGAAGTAGAAGGGATGCGGGTAATATAACCAATAGATCCATATCAAGGACCAAGGTTCACCAAACCTATGGATGATCGAGATAAGCTGAGAATGTTAGATCAACTATACAAGCTAATGGTAGGAAAAAGAGAATACTACATAAATCCCACAGTAAGAGGATCGGTTAGTTGGACGAGCATACAAAGTTCAAAAGCCGATTTAGATGCATGGCAACAAGGAGGATACGAGATTGATACTAGACACTACGCCAACATATGCATAATAAATTGGATTGGGGTGGAGGTAAGCAATTATGCTACCTTCAATGGCATTCAATTGGTAGACACTTTTATGAAGAAAGTGGATAGAAACATAAGAGAATATCACAAAGCTCCACTATTAGATATTGCGTTACATGCCACACCGGTAAGATGGTGGAAAGTGCATCGCAACACTTTTGTGAATGGGAGACTATCAAGTGAGCCATGAGAGAGAGGTTTAGACAAGAAGACAACCAGTCAGATGACAAGGTGAAGTATAGAGGAAACTCAGATCCCAGAAATCATTTAGAGGACTACACAATGAAGTGGGAAAAAGAGTAAGTACCAAAGGAACTCTCGGTGCATTTATTCATACATACCTTAGGTATGATTCCATAAGCATGGTATATATAGGAGGAAATTAATAGATAGATAGTAGACTGGGATATCATGGCTAACCAATTCAGCAATAGTTTCTCATTCAAAGATAGTGATTGACGCATGACTCAAACTTTGTATGTTTAAAAGGATCCTATTTACTCCAAGACAACTATGACTACTGTCATATTCAAATGAACAGTTTTCTTTCTCAAATTTATGGGTAACTTAGGAAGGATCCCTAACAGCTGACTGGTTCCTTTGTTAAAGCCTGACAAATTCTGTGTAATAGGCATAAGCGATGGCGAACCAAGAACTTTCCAAACAGTTGACGAAAGGATACTCACTGAAGCCCCTTCATCTATGATAGTGCCAGACATGACCATTTTGTACACTTGTACTATGATCCGAAATGGTACATTAGAAGGAAGGCGGGATCAAGCTAGTTGATTCCAATTGAAGGAAACGACTAGACTGCTTGGAGGGGGTGCCGAATAAATAGCAGAACGAACCTCTTGAGTAGCGGGAACTAGGGTATTCTCTTCCTACTGTGAAGGAATGGGTGGATTGCCCCCAAGTTCATCGAACTCTGAAGTGACAAAAAGAATTTGAACAGTATCGTTCTCGTTCTCTTTGGGAATGGTATCATTTGAAGGTGGATCTTCTGAAGGTAAAACTGGGTTGACTGCCATATCGACTTGATGACATTGATCTAGTATGGACTCAGAAGGTTCAGTCTCAACGATAGGTGTTTTGACCGATTATTGAGTTATGTCAGTCAGATTTTCAACTATTAAAGGATTTGAGGTGAGTTTCTTATATCCAGGTGGAATTCACTGCGGTGAAGCAGGGCGGCCATGCAAGATTCTCTTGGCCTCATCCAAAAAAGGACAACGGGGAAGGTGATGGTCTCCTTCACATAATAGACATGGAATTTTTACCTTTCCTTTATGTCCGGGAACTTCATTTTTACTAGCTGATGGTGTGTTGTCAACATGATTGCCAGAGGTTGATGCCACTGTATGGTGTGAACGGGGAGACCATTCTCTCAAGATCTGTGGAATGCAAGGACAATATCAATGAAAATGGTTTTCTTTGCAAATTAGATAAGGATATTTAGGAGATTTAATGTGTGGATTTTCACCAGATGATTCATGGTTGTCCCCTTGCTTAACTGACTTCTTCTTCTTCTTCTCCTTCCCTTTCTTCTTCTTCTCAGTCACTTGGTTACTAACATCACTATTTTCACCAAGTGAAGAGGAAGAAGGGGAGGGAGAAACAAACGACGAAGGAGGCGAAGGGTCAACCCTAGTATTAACTGGCTACTGATTTGATTATTGAGGAATTACGGTATTTTGAACGACAGATGTTGAGAATAGCCATACTGGCAAGTCAATTGTGATTCCTGGAAGGGACAATGTGGCCATATATAGAGCATCAATATCTCCCCAAGAGGAGAAAAGGACTAGTATTCCCCTCAAAATGGATTCCTTGATTGGTAGACTCCATTATCTCAACCTAAGATCAACAAAGGAACATGGATGTTATTCCAAATTAAATAAATTTTAATGACGCTTTGACACAACATTTCTTTTTCAATTTTTAAGAGTTGAGAAAAAGCTAAAGATGACTCTAATCCCCTTCGATTTTTAATGAGCCTAAAGTGACAAGTGCTCAGATGGACCTTTTCTTTTAAGGAGTCGAAAAGGAATGAAAGTGACTACTCTAGAAATCTAGACAAAGGGATTACCAAACCAATCGCAAAATTGCAATATGCACCTTGGTGATAAATTAAAGAGAAATTAACTAGGACTTATGTATGGCAGTCAATCTTCCTGAATGCTGTGTTCAGTGCATTGCAGTCGATAGGGTGGCAGACACGACTTCCTATGGATAAAGGATATAAGCCTATTGTGGTCTCCCAATATAGACTCGACGGTACGGAGAGCACAAGTCCATGCTAGCACTTGTCATATCAAAGAGGAGGAATCACCCAACCTTCGATGAAAATGATAGTTACTAGATTTTACAATGCTAGAACACATCTCTAGCCAAGACCACTAGATGTGTTGCGTTAAGTTCCAAAATGTTGTTAAGTTCATTGAAATTTATTTTAGAGTTGATCTTGCTTAGAAGTTTTTCTTTCAAGGTTCACCACATGATGTAGATGTAAAATTCCTAAATATGCAATCTAAAATGATAAAGAGTCGTTGTTTACTTTTTAGCAATGAAAATCCTAGCTACTAAGGAAAGAAGATTACGATTCTTTCAAACAGAGAGCAAAGAGAACACACTAAATGCACTTTTCCTAAATAATTTTCCACACACAGTCTAAATGCAAATGCAAATGCATGTATTTTTTTTCTATCCCCCTTAATGTGAAGAATGCCAAAAAGGAAAACTAAGTATAGGTTTGAACTATATTCTTAAAAGCGACATTTCGACAATTTCTTTTCAAAATGAAAGGAAGAATAAACGACACTTTTCGATTTCGAACAAAAAAAAGCTTTCGACACTTCAAATATTAACAATTCAAATCAAATACATGCCAAAAGGTTCAATCAACTATCTATAGAAGGAAGAGTTTATGACACTTCTCTTCTTTGACACAAAATGACAGCTGCGACACTTTTTACACCAAAACGACAGTTTGATTTGAGAAAATTTTGACTAAGGATCGTAAATGATGGACAAATACATAAAAACATTTACTAATCCTAATCAATGGAGGCTGGTCTATGTAAGGCAAGGAGGCTTTAGCAATGATATATTATAAATAAGAAGCAAAAACAATTAAATAGAGCTGAAAACAAGGATAAAAAACCCAAATTTCAAGGAGATAAATAGGATTACTTAGTCGTCATACCTGTGCTTCACAGAAACAGGGATGCATCTCACTTGGTACACACAAGAGGTACAATGCATACTGGCTTCCAGTGATAGACAATGTGATTGGCAAGGGAGCAAAACTGAGGTGGGTTTTTGCTCAAATTTGCAGCTGAGTTCAGTGATTTAAGCTGAGCCATGATGGACAGAAAAAGCAAAGTACAGAGGAATAATCTTGGGAGGTTACTGAGCTACCACAAGGGTGTTTAGAATGCTTGCAAGTCTGATGTTCAGTTCATAAACTGAACCGAAGATTGACTGAAGTAGCATTCATCTACTAGCACTTGCAGAGCAAGAGTAGTTCAAATTCTATCTAGCTAACTTCAGGCTCCGTCTGTAGTTTATAAAGCAAACAACAATAACAAACAAACAATATATTCACTCCCCAGCAGAGTCGCCATTTAGTTTCCAGGAAAACTAGTGTCTTTTCGATCTGCTAGTCCCACTAAGATTGGAAACTATCTTAGAAACAAATAATCAAAGCAATTGTGATTTCCTCTATGTATGATAGATAAGAGAGAAGCAAAAGGACCAACCTAGATCTTCCTCTTGACTCCTTGCTTGATTTCTCTCCCCCTTGATAGAGTTTGCAACTCCTCTCCTACTTGTCCCATTTAAAGAATACCTGTACAAAGAAAGTAACAAAACACCATCAAAGCATCTTGATCTATTATATCATAAACAATGCAAAATCAGAAGTACATTGAACATACAATGGCATTCACAAATAAAAAGATTCACAAGTACACGATTGTATGGAGGAAAACTCAAGGAACTTTATTAAAATAAAAGGGAGAATTACAACCCAACTATCTGATCCAGCATCATCCTCCCAGCATCAAAGCCCTCTTCACCTCATGAAAAGCAAGATCACCCAACAGTGCAATGCTTCTTCTCAAAGAAAAACTACCAGCACTTCCTTACAGATTACAAAATTCTAGCCTCCAGATCTCTCAGATGAGGGATCCATTTATAGATGTTTGCAAAGGTGTGAGTCATCTCTGGGTTTTTGATTAGTGTCATTCCACTTGTAGTTCTTAGTTCCACTTGGAGATTTCTTGGATCTCTTACTCATCCCTGGGCGAATTCGGAGAGGCAAGTGTCCTAGGAGAAGTTTCTAGAACATTTCATGAGCATCCACTTAGCAAACTGTCTCGGACATTTGTCCATTATCGCTCATCGTACCCCATATAAGGCCTCTTCAGTATGCATCACACCTGGCTAGTGTAGGAGTCAGTATGCATCGCACCCTGATAGTGGAGCAGTTAGTATGGTCCAGTTTTGGTCAGTTCTGAGTGATTTTTCAGGTGGAACTTCTGGAGAATGAGTTAATCAGTTGACTATGATCCTTTAGGGTATGAAACAACACTTGTAGGGGTTAAAGATCCCTTGGTTTATCAACATATAAGATTGGGGTTACAGTGCCCAAATATGTCTATAACACTATGCGTGGTGGTGGGTTTATTTTTTAACGAGCTTAAACCATGCGGGAACTATGCTCAGTTTTAGTTTTCTTTCTATGTAAGCTAGAAACGACAAAACTAAAAAGCTAAAAGGAACAAAACTAAAAATCTAAAACTGACAAAGCTAAAAAGCTAGAAAAATGAAAATTGAAAAAAAAGATTTACATGCCCCTAGCATGATGAAAAGGAGATCTCCTGTAGCCATATGGAAACTTCTGTGGTTAGGCATGATGGTTTCGTCTGCAGGATAGACAAAACACTTCCTTGGCTTCGTCTGCAGAATAGACAAAGGTGAATGGTGTGTCAGACCAATCACATAACCTATAGGGAAACCATGTTAGGTAGGATGGTTTCGTCCGCAGAATAGACAAAACACTTCCTTGGTTTCATTCGCAGAATAGATGAAGGTGAATGGTGTGTCAGACCAATCACATAAACTACATGGAAACTTATCTTTCCAACTAGGTTCGTCTGTAGAATAGATAACGGTGCATGCCCCCTAAGCTCCGTTACATTCACTGGACTACTCCTGGCAATCGGGTGGATGGAATGAAGGTTGAAGAGATACCATCGATGCAAAAGAACCGTTTAGGGATGATGATTGACTTGGAGCTATGCTTGAATCTAGAAATGAAAGCTAGTCAATGGTGACAATCTTTCCTTCATGTAGGAAATACATCACTGGGAAGAGTGTTGAAACAATAGCCTCCATGTTATAAACATAGTCACGTCCAAGGAGTAGATTGTAATCTAACGGTCCTGGGACTACCATCACATTCAAATGAACGGTTTTCCTTCCCAAAGTGATCGGTAACTTAGGAAGGATCCCTAACAGTCGACTACTTCCTTTGTTAAAGCCTAACAGATTTTGTGTAATAGGCGTAAGCAATGGCGAACAAAGCGCTTTCCAAGTAGCTGAGGAAACGATACTCACTGATGCCCCTTCATCTATGATAGTGCTAGACACGATCATTTTGTAAACTTGTACTATGATTCAGAAAGGTACATAAGAAGGAAGGCAAGATCTTGCTAGTCGATTCCAATCAAAGGAAGTGACTAGACTACTTGGAGGGGTATCGAATAAACAGGAAAATTAACCCCTTGATTTATGAGAACTGGGGGATTTTCCTCCTATTGTGAAGGAACGGTCGGATTACCCCCAAGTTCGTTGGACTCTGAAGTAACAAAAATAATTTGAACGGTATCATTCTCATTCTCTTCAGGGATGGTATGATTTTCTAAAGTTAAAATTGGGTCAACTGTTACCTCGACCTGTTGACTTTGGTCGAGTATAGACTCATAAGATTCATTTTCAGAGTGAGTGGTTTCGACCAACGGTTGATTTAAGTCAGTTGGTTTTTCAACTAGTAAAAGACTTAGTGAGAGTTTCTTGTAGCCAGATGGAAGTCACTATGGTGAAGCAGGACGGTTATCCAATACTCTTTTGATTTCATCCAAAAAGGGACAATGGTGAAGGGTATGGTTCCCTTCACATAACCTACATGGAACTTTGAACTTTCCTTTCTGTCCATGAACTTCACTGTTACTAGTTGATGGTTTGCTGTCAACATGATCACCAGAGGTTGATGACATCGGGTGGTGCGAATGAGGGAACCATTCTCTCAAGATCCGAGGAAAGCACAGACAATCTTGATGAAAATGGTCTCCTCTACAAATTATGCATGGAAATCTGGGTTTGGAAAGCTTCATGTGCGGATTTTCACCATATTAAGCATGGTTGCCCCCTTGCTGAATTGACTTCTTATTCTTCTCCTTCTCTTTCTTCTTCTTCTCAGCACATGGTTACTTACATCACTACTTTCACCAAGAGAAGAGGAACAAGGGGAGGGAGAAACAAACAAGAAGAAGGTGAAGGGTCAACCTCAGCATCAACTGGAGGCTGATTCGATTGCGGAGGATTTATGGTTTTTTGAACCATAGAGGTTGAGAATAGCCACACTGGTAGGCCAATTGTAATTCTCGGGAGGGACAATGTGGCCATATACAGAGCACCAATATTTCCCCAAGAAGAAAAAGGACTAGGATTCCCCTCAAAAGGGATTCCTTGATTGGTGGATCCCATATTTGTCTCCATACATCTCAACCTAAGATCGACTTAGGAACAAGGGATGTTATTCCGAATTCAATTAATTTTAATGACACTTTGACACAACTTTTCTTTTTCAATTTTTAAGAGTCGAGAAAAAGCTAAAGATGACTCTAGTCCCCTTTGATTTTTAATGAGTTTGAAGTGACAATTGCTCAGATGGACCTTTTCTTTTAAAGAGTCAAAAAGGAATGAGTGACTACCCTAGAAAATCTAGATAGAGGGATTACCAAACCAATCGCAAAACTACAATATACACCTTGGTGATAAATTAAAGAGAAATTACCAAGGACATATGTACGACAGTCAATCTTCCCAAATGTTGTGTTCAGTGCATTGCGATCGATAGGGTGGCAGACACAACTTCCTATGGATAAAGGATATAAGCCTATTGTGGTCTCCCAATATATACGCGATGGTACGAGGAGCACAAGTTTGTGCTAGCACTTGTCATATCAGGGAGGAGGAATTACCCAACCTTCGATGAAAACAATAGTTACTAGTTTGTATGACGCTGGAACACATCTCTAGCCTAGACTTCTAGATGTGTTGCGTTAAGTTCCAAAGCATTGTTAGGTTCATTGAGATTTATTTTAGAGTTGATCTTGTTTAAAGTTTTCCTTTTAATGGTTCACCGTGAGATGTTGATTTAAAATTCCTAAAATGCAATCTACAATGATAAACAATCGTTGTTTATTTTGAGTAATGAAAATCCTAGCTACTAAGGAAAGAAGATTACAATTCTTTCAAACAAATAGCAAAGAGCACACACTAATGCACTTTCCTAATCATTTTTTGCACAAAAAATAAATGCAAATGCAAATGCATGTATTTTTTGTTCGTTCCCCTTAATGTAAAAAATGCCAAAAAGGAAAAACAAATGTAGCAAAGATCTGAAATATTTCTTTCAAAATGACATTTCGACAATTTCTTTTTCAAAATAGAAAGGAAGATTAAACAATACTTTTCAATTTTGAATAAAAAATATGCTTTTGACACTTCGAATAAAAAACAAATCAAACCAAATACATGACAAAAAGTTCAATCGACTATCCAAGGAAGGAAGAATCCACGAAACTTCTCTTTTTTGATACAAAACGACAGTTATGACACTTTTTGTATCAAAGCAACAGTTCAATTTAAGAAACTTTTCGACAAAGGATTGTAAATGATGGAAAAATACATAAAAAAATTCACTAATCCTAATCAACGGAGGTTGATCTATGTGATGCAAGCATGCTTCAGTAATGAAGTACTTTTCATAAGCAGCAAAAACAACTAAACAAAACTGAAAATAAGGAGAAAAACCCCAAACTTCTATAATGGAAATAGGTTCAGTCAGTCATCGCACCTGGGCTTCATAGAAACAAGGATGCATTACACCTACTACACTTGGGAAGTGTGATGCATATTGGCTTACGATGGGCCAAGGAGCGCAACTAAAGTGGGTTTTGGCTTAAATTTGTAACTGATTTCAGTGAGTTAAGTTGAGCTATGATGGACAACAAAGAGCAAAGTATAGAGGCAAGTCTTGAGAGGTTACTGAGCTACGAAAAGGGCATCTAAAATGCTTGTAAGTCCCAGTGGAGTCGCCATTTTGTTTTTGGGAAAACTAGTGTCTTTTTAATCGACTAGCCCTCTAGGTTTGGCTGCTACCCTAGAAACAATAGTTTAAAGCAATTCACAATTTTTTCTATGCACAATAGATAAGAGAAAGATGAGTGGACCAACCTGGAACTTCCGCTTAATCCTTTGTTCGATCTTTCTCACCCTTGACAGAGCTTGCAACTCCTCTCCGTACTTATCCCACTTGAAGAGTACCTGTAGAAACACAATAGCAAAGAACCATCAAAGCATCTTGATCTATTGTAACATAAGCACTATAGAATCAGATATATAATGAACATACAATGGCATTCACAAATAATAACATTCACAAGTGCACAATTATATGGAAGAAAACTTGAAGAACTTTATTAAATAGAACGGAGAGTTACAACCCAGTTGTCTGATCCAACATCATCCTCCCAGCATCAATCCCTCTTCCCCTCATGAAATAGCAAGATCACACCAACAATACAATGCTCTTACCTCAAATACAAACTATCAGCACTTCCTTGCAATTCACAATATTCTAGCCTCTAGATCCCTTAGATGAGTGATCCATTTATAGATGTGTGCAAGGGTGTGAGTCATCTCTGGGGTTTTGATTAGTGTCATTCCACTTGTTGCATCTAGTTCCATTTGGAGATTTCTTGAATTTCTTACTCATCCCTAACCAAATTCAGAGAGGCATGTGTCATAAGAGAAGTTTCTAGAAGATTCCATTAGCATCCACTTAGCAAACTATTTAAAAAATTTGTCCATCCTCACCCATCATACACTGCAGAAGGCCTAATCAGTATGCATCACACCTTAGCAATGTACCACTTATTATGCATCACACCTGGCCAATGTAGCAGTCAATATGCTTCAGTTTGGGGCGTTTCTGGATGGCTTTTCAGGTGGAACTTTTGGGAAATTATGTAATCAGATGACCATGTTCCTTTAGGGTGTGAAACAACTCTTTTAGGGGTTGATGATTCCTATTTTATCGACCTATAAGATTGGGGTTGAAGTGCCCAAATATGCCTATAACAAGAAGGAGAGGTGGAGATGGTTAGGGATAGTCATAGGGAGAGAAAGAGATAGAAAAAAAGAGATAAGTATATGAATAAGGAGGGAGACATAGAGATAAGGGGAGAGAATAGAGATAGAGAAATTCCTAACCCATCCTACTCTAGCCTAGATTACTGTAACATACTCTATCCTACACTACTCTACCCTAACCTAGCGTAACCTACTCTCACCTAGCTTGATCTACTCTCCCATAGCTTAGCGTAAAGTAACCTAATCTACTCTATCCTAGCCTAACCTAATGTTGCCAAGCCTAGCCTGGAATAGCTTAACCTAACCTGGCCTAGCGTACCCTAACCTAACCTACTCTACCGTAGCCTAGCCTACTCTATTATTGCCTAGCCTAGCCTAGCCTAATCTAGCCTACTCTATCTTAGCCTAGCCTAGCATACTCTAGCCTAGCCTACTCTACTCTAGCCTATCCTATTGTACTTTGGCCTAATATAGCTCACCTTAGCCTAGCCTAGCCCTAAACTAACCTAACCTACTCTAGCTTAGCATAACCTAGCCTAACCTAGTCTAGCCTAACCTAGTCTAGCTTAGCCTAACCTAGCCTATCCTACCCTAGCCTAACCTACTCTAGCCTAACCTTACCTAACCTACTCTAGCCTAGCCTAACCTAGCCTAACCTACTCCAACCTAGCCTACTCCAACCTAGCCTAACCTACTATAGCCTAGCCTATCCTAGCCTAACCTACTGTAGCCTAGCCTATGCTAGCCTAACCTACTCTAGCCTAGCGTATCCTAGCCTAACCTATCCTAGCGTAGTCCAGCCTAGCCTAACCTACTCTAGCCTAGCCTAACATAGCCTAACCTACTCTAGCCTAGCCTATCCTAGCCTAACCTACTCTAGCCTAGCCTATCCTAGCCTAACCTACTCTACTCTAGCCTATCCTAGCCTAACATACTCTAGCCTAGTCCAATCTAGCCTAACCTACTCTAGCCTAGCCTAAAATAGCCTGACCTATGCTAGCCTAGCCTATCCTAGCCTGACCTACTCTAGCCTAGCCTATCCTAGCCTAACCTACTCTAGCCTAGCCTAACTTATCCTAGCCTAGTCCAAAATAGCCTAACCTACTCTAGCCTAGCCTAACCTAGCCTAACCTAATCTAGCCTAGCCTATCCTAGCTTAACCTACTCTAGGCTAGCCTATCCTAGCCTAACCGACTCTAGCATAGCCTATCCTAGCCTAACCTACTCTACTCTAGCCTAACCTACTCTAGCTTAGTCCAACCTAGCCTACCTACTCTAGCCTATCCTAACCTATCCTAGACTACTCTAGCCTAGCCTAACCTAACCTAACCTACTCCAACCCAGCCTAACATATTCTAGCCTCGCCTATACTAGCCTAACCTACTATAGCCTAGCCTATCCTAGCCTAACCTACTCTAGCCTAGCCTATCCTAGCCTAACCTATCCTAGCCTAATCCAACCTAGCCTAACTTACTCTAGCCTAGCCTATCCTAGCCTAACCTACTCTAGCCTAGCCTATCCTAGTCGAACCTACTCTACTCTAGTCTATCCTAGTCAAACCTACTCTAGCCTAGTCCAACCTAGCCTAACCTACCGTGTAACCTACTCTAGCTTAGCCTATCCTAGCCTAACCTACTGTAGCCTAGCCTATCATAGCCTAACCTACTCTAGCCTAGCCTATCCTAGCCTAACCTATCCTAGTGTAGTCCAACCTAGCCTAACCTACTCTACCCTAGCCAAACCTAGCCTAACATACTCTAGCCTAGCCTATCCTAGCCTAACCTACTCTAGCCTAGCCTTTCCTAGCCTAACCTACTCTACTCTAACCTATCCTAGCCTAACCTACTCTAGCCTAGTCCATCCTAGCCTAACCTACTCTAGCCTAGCCTAACCTACCTTACCCTATAGTAGCCTATCCTAACCTACCCTAATCGAATCTATTCTTACCTACCCTGGTCTAGAGTACTATAGCCTAGCCTAGACTAGCGCTACCCTACTATATCATAGCCTAGCCTAGCCCTCCACTATGCTAGCATAGCCTAACCTACTCTAGCCTAGCCTAACCTAGCCTAACCTACTCTAGCCTAGCCTATTCTAGCCTAACCTACTCTACTCTATCATATCCTAGCCTAGCATACTCTAGCCTAACCTACTCTAGCCTAGCCTATCCTAGCCTAGCCTACTCTACTCTAGCATATCCTAGCCTAGCATACTCTAGCCTAGTCCAACCTAACCTAACCTACTCTAACCTAGCCTAACCTAGCCTAACCTACTCTAGCATAGCCTATCCTAGCCTAACCTACTCTAGCCTAACCTATCCTACTCTAGCCTAGCCTATCCTAGCCTAACCTATCCTA
>APFE031212515.1:33297-55598 GCA_000404065.3 Pinus taeda | reverse complement strand
AATCCTAGTTTCATTTTTTAAGGAGCTTGACATAGGAAACGAACTATGCTCCGACCAATCCTAGTTTCATTTTTTAAGGAGCTTGACATAGGGAAACGAATTATGCTCCGAGAGACCTAATTTCATTTTTTAAGGAGCTTGACATAGGAAAATGAACTATGCTCCGAGAGACCTAATTTCATTTTTTAAGGAGCTTGACACAGGAAAATGAACTATGCTCCGCTAGTCCTAGTTTCATTTTTTAAGGAGCTTGACACAGGAAAGGAACTATGCTCTGCTAGTCCTAGTTTCATTTTTTAAGGAGCTTGACACAGGAAAGGAACTATGCTCCGCTCGAACTTCATCATAATGAACAGGAAGTCGGGGCTTCCAAGAGTGGCGCTCCCGGTGGGAGGTCAATGTCTTGGAAGTCAGGACCCAATGCCCACAGGACACTATGCACGACGGCGGCATCGCTGGATATAGGCACGGGAGAGGTGGCTAAGAAGAAGAAGAAGACGTAGAAGTAGGTGTCGAAGGGGAGAGGTCCACCTTAGGTTCAACATGATGTTGTTCAGGTGGAGGGACTGATGGAGTATCAGCCGACACGGTAGGGACCAAAGAGGTTGAAAACAACCAAACAGGCAACCCGACAGTTAACCCTGGAAGGGATAACGTCTCCATATAAGGAGCACCAACATTCCCAAGAGGAGGGAAATGACTGGGATTCCCGTCAGGAGGGGAACTTGGGTTGGTGAACCCTGGAAAAGTTGCCATAGCAAAAGAAACCTACTCAAGCTAACGCACACAAGATCTAACCAGGTAATGTTATCGCGGCCAAATAAATTTTAAGACACAGGAACTGAACTTGACCTTTTCATTTTTTAAGAGTCGAGAAAAGGACAAAAAGATGACTCTAGTCTCCTTCAAATATTTAATGAGCACGAAGTGACAAGATGCTCATTTACACCTTTTCTTTTAGGGAGTCTGAAAAGGATCAAAAGTGACTACTCTGGAGAACTAGGCAAGAGGTTTACCAAACAATCCGTAAAACTGCTTATACACCTTGGCAATCAGATGAAAACCAAGGACTTCCCGTACTGCAGTCCATCTTCCCGAATGCTGTGTTCAGTGCATTACGGCTTGTAAGGCGGCAGACTCGGCTTCCTATGGATAAAGGATGCAAGCCTAGTGGAGTCTCCCCATATATACGCGACGGTACGTGGGAGCCCAAATCCGTGCTAGACCACAATTGAATCACACGAGGAGGAATCACCCAACCTTAATGCGAAAACAAGAGTGACTAGGTTTAACGACGCCGGAGCACGTCTCTAGCCTAGACCTCTAGAATGTTTTCGTTATGTTCCAATGTGTTTTTAGATTGATTCGGTTTATTTTATGGTTGATATTTTAGTTAAGTTTCAGTTTAATGCCCTACCGTATGTGATCTTCCATAATTTCCTAGATGCAAGCTACATGTGAAAGAAAGCCATTTCGTTCGATGAATACTAACTATGAGAAGGTCAAGAGTTTCAATCAAACAAAACGAACTCAATCAACCAAACAACCTAATGCAGCTAATGGAAAATAAACAAAACTTTTTCTTTTCAATAATGCAAATAACGAAAAGTTCTATTCCATTCACTATTAAATGCAAAAGAGATTATTTGATTCCTTTCTACAAGTACAATGCACTAGAACGTATTTTGAAAGATAAGAACACTGAGCAAAGAAGCAAATTCACTCAATGAGGGCACAATGAAATCCCAAGACACTAACAAAGTTCTCCAAATCGAAAGGAAAACAAGGCTTCGCGCGAGCTATGTGATCTAAGCTCAAAAAAAGCTAGAATGAAATCCAAGCAAACAAGAGAAAGTTGTTTGGAAATCACCCAAAAATGCTTCAACAATCACTGAAGAAAATGTGAAAAGCAATCACAAGGTTAACTAGATAATCAAAGAACCCAAAACTCCCACGGGAGGCTCGACACACACACAACCACTAGATGTCCTAGGGTTGAGGTGTGAAATCGATGGAAAGAGGCGAACACCCTGAGGAAAAAGGTTGCAAGCCAGTCAAACAGGGCTTAAACACACTCCAGCAACTAAAAAAGAGGTGGCACAAAGCAAATCCAAGCTCAGACAGCAAGCAAAGCAAGTGGACCAAAAACTACACGGCCTGGCGCGACTATCAGACTGCAACTCGCGCTAAACAGGGATTGGCGCAGGTTGTCAGTTAGCAACAAGGGCCACTAGCGCGACTGTAAAGGAAAAAAGTGCGCTAACAAAGTTTGCTAATTTCAAAAGAAAAATACGCAGTCCAGGGCTTGGGTCACAGGCTTAAATCAAGTCAAAAAGCACAGGGGCAGCAAGAAATTCGATCCAAAGGCTTATCTAAGCAAGCAATCAAAAGAAAAACCAAAGAGGCAAGACAAACTCCAAGTTGTTTAGTTCGTAAGCCAAACCGGAGATCGACTGAAGCAGCTTTGATCTACTTCACTACTGCAGAGCAATAGTGTTTCGAATGCTATCTGGCCGTGTTTCAGACTCCGTCTAAGTTTACAAATCAAAACAACAAGCTAAACTCCCCAGTGGAGTCGCTAAATTGTTGGAGAGGTAAATCCCCTCTACGGATAGAGGCAATCCCTACTAGCTGAGAACGGGTCTAGCAACAATCAAACAATGCTATCATGCAAGTTCCTAATTGCAAATAAAGAGTAGGTGATGAAGACCTACTTGAGATCCAACGCTTTAGTTCGTAGGAGAGATGGCGCTCGCATTCCTTTGCCTTGGCCGGTCACGATCCTCCACTATCCACGTGAATGGACACCTGCACACAAAGAGAACAAACATAGACCCAAGCGTGAAATCTAATATATGCAATTATACATCAGTTAGGAAGGATATTATTCAACATCAACTATTACAAGTACAACGAGAATGGAACCATAATGATAGTCATCTATTTATTAATATTCAACAAAGGAGAATACAACCAGTGTCCTGACGTCAAGTCCTCCTTTGGCTGGGTGCTCAGCTACACAAGTCTTGCAAAAGCTTGAATGGGTGAGGGACAAGTTCTCTCTCTCTTTAGTGACAAAGTCTCCTTACTTAGGGAAAGCCTTATGGATACAAAGAAGGCTTCTTGCAACTCCAACCTTTTGATGTCTTCCTTTCAGCACAAGTATTGCCACAAGAGTCAAATCTATTAGAACCAGAACTAGCTTTCTCAAGCCATGAGAACAAGCTTTTATAGAGGAAAAGGAAGAGATAAGGCCAAATCCCCACAATCATGGATTTAGCTTCATCACTTGGAAACTTCCATGGAATGGTGGCAAACAACTTTCCATCCAGGGAGATTCGAAGCCAAACCATCCTCACTAAATTTGGAATCAGTTTGGTGAATGAGGTGGATAGAACCTTTGGAGGTTTTAGTGGTTAAAAACTTTTCCCAAGGTGGTTGGCGCGATTGCGACTCTGGGACAGAGCGCCAATGGCACGCCCTTCCTTTAGGATTTTCCCCATTGGCGCGGGCATAACACAGGGCACCAGCGCTAATGCAAAAAGGGCTATTTTTAGGGGAAATGAGCAAAAGATGTCTTAAGGGCATATGAAGCTCATGTTTAGAGGTAAATAAGGCAAGTGGTTTCAAGTCTTGTCACTTCTCACAAGTCCCGGAATGGGTCCTCCAAGATGCGGGAGAGGGGTAACAGGGACGGTGACAAACGGTGACAAATTACTATGTAACAATGCCCACCACTATTCCTGCCACAACTCATTCATCTGCTTGTGCAACTTCATGTTCTTCTTAAGCTGTTGCTTTAGCACATGCAACTCCTTATTTTTTACATCTTCTACCTTCGTGTGATCTTCATGTCACACCGTCACTCCATAGCTAGAGTTTCCAAAGTTACTTTCATAATCAATGGGCCTGCTTGAGCTTGCAAACTTGTTTCACCTTTGTTTTGTCAACAACCCTCCTCTTGCATCTGTTGCATTTGATATGCTTCTTCAGTTGTTGTTCATGATGCTGCTGCTGTCAAATATTGATGTCCTTGTCTACGAACAACTTTATGTCTTCTTGGGTAGGCAAATCCATGGATACTTGATCGACTTCTTCGCTAATCGTGCTTTGAAAGGTGTCTTCATCTCTGCTCTCCTGGAAACCATTTCACCAGTACTTCTAGGAGGCAGATGAACACCTGTGGTACTTGGAGACATGGAAACATTCATAGCAAGCAATATGTCAGTTGAAAACTAAAATGAACATGAGAACTGACTTGCAACACACCTGGGTGAATGATCATGAAGGTTGCACAATTTCAGTCAGGAGGTCGGCAGACCGACTGCCAAGAATGTACAAGGCATATTTTGGGCTGCTGAGAGACTGACTGACTGCTAGAACTACGCAAAGCACAGTCTAGTCTTGCTGTTGACTGCTGGGATTGCGCATTGCACAATTCCAACTGGGAAGGACTACTGGCCTAGGGACAGATTTGTGATTTCTTGGGCCAAGTAACCACTATACTCTAGAAATATGCAAAACAATCCTAGAGGCTAGTGTTAGGAAGGAATGCGCAAATATGGAGAGGAAGGTGAGCCTTCCTTTCCTAGATTGTGCAATGCAACCTTGGTGAAAGTAGATCCCGGGCCAAGGTTGGCCTAACTCGCTGATGGGAAACTAAAAGCAAGTAAGTCAATGAATGCATGATGGCATGAAGTGACAATAGAAGTGATTAACAATGCATGCAAAACATGAATGAAAGATTCAGCAAGAAGATCAACATGCATGTGGGTGAGGCAGTTCGCCAGTTAGATGAACATCCATGCAAAACAATTGCATACATGCAAACAACAGTGAGATAGCAACAAAAGCTAAAACAAAGCTAGGACAAGCTAATATATATGTAAACTATATCAAGCTTTCAAATAAATCAAGCAAACAATACTCCCACAAGAAAAAACACAAAAAGCGACAGAAATGCAACACAAGCCATGGGAAGCGAGCTTACCCCAAAACAGCTAAGTTAAATGTGCTAACTGCTCCTAGATGTAATGTGGCATGTCAGAGCTACAAGGTTGATGTAAGGAATGAGCTCTGCAGTGTTTAGTTGATGAGTTTTGATAACATCGAGGTTGTGATGCGCAGGCCACAAATCTAGGGGAAGCGACACTTGGTGGGAGGTTTCTGAAATGATCCTTGCATGTAACCTCCAACTACTAAACATAGATCCCTGAATCAAGGGATGCCTTTGCATGCAAATTTTGCTCGGTCCTGGAGGGAACTGGTCAACTCAACTGCACATGCAAGAGATTGCTCGACTGCTAGAGAAAAATGTTCATTTCTGGCTGGGAGCTGGGCTGGCTTCCCAGGAGATTTGTGCAATTTGTAGGTAGAGCAGCTGACTGTTGCCCAAATTTGCACAAATCCTAGGTTGAACAGCTCGCTGCTGGGAAACTTTGGGTAAATCCTGCTGGGAGGGTTGGTTGGCAAGATTGCGCAATCATGGAGCCCAGTAGGCTGTCAGAGAGGATTGCACAATTTTTTGGAGGGAAGGCTGGTTTCCCTCCAGAAATGAGCAATTTTCAAGGGGAAGCTACTTAGTGTGTAGCTGGACCAAGATTGGGTGAGCAACTTATGAAGGGAAAATATCAAACTGTGATTGATAAGCTACCTTTGAGCAAGAAGGACACTAAAGCTTAAGGACTTGACGAAGCAAGGCAAGTTGCTGTGAGGGTTGGTAGGGAGGCTCCAAAATAGGTTGAGGCAAAATTTTGGATGGTGGTTGTAACCTCTACAACCCTTGGTGACACACTAGTAGAACTCTAACTCTCTGAATGGACCTTCTTTTTGAAAAGCAAGTCTAACACCTCTGGAAGTATTGTTTAGCACTCAGCTCGTCTTGGCTTCACACTAGCTTGATTGTAATATGTAGCATCTTCCAGGCTCTTGGTCGATTGACACACATTCCAAGCCAAGGAAACACAATTGTCTCGATTGGGGTTGAGGGGTATATAAGTGCACAAGCAGTATAGTCGTCAGAGTCTTAGTTTCATCTCTGGTGTTGCTCCACTGCCAGTAGACCTAGATAGTACCCTAGTGGAGTCACATAGGAACACAAGCATGGCTCTGCTGCCAGCGAGCTTGGTTAGTACCATGATAGAGTTACTTGCATCACCTCGCTATGTAGGAAGCCTTTCTCTTCTTTCGCTTGATGCATTTTTCATTTTGATTTTTTTTTTTTCATCATTTTTTTTTCATTTTCATTGTGCATAACACTTATTCATTTCAGAGGCAGAAGAGGGATCCCGACTTATTGAGAGCAGAAGAGGTTGTTCCAACAGAGAAGTAGTTTATTATATCTTTGACGTGCTTGTTAGGGTTTTCCCCCTCAGCTTACTCTACTTGATTGAGCTGACAAGGGTTAACCCAAAAAACAATCGACTAGAGAAGGTGACACTAGTTAGCATGCAAGCGTTGTGTTTTCACCAAGGTTCACTTCAAACATTATGTATTTTCCTTCAGCGTATCATGGACTAAAAGTAACAATCTCATAATATAGAAGTAAGATGACAGATAACCAAGTAGTGATAAACGTACAAGCCCTCTTATACTTTACCCAGCTCGTTTCATGAGTCACACATGGTTTCATGCAAACTAACCTACAAATGCAACAAGTGAACGAACTAACAATCAACAAAGTAAAGAAAGAGCAGAAATGAAAATAAAAGCGAAGCAAGTAAACAAACAAGCAAACAAACAAACAAGCATGTAAGAAAACAAGCATGCAAGCAAACAACTAAAAGAAAACACTACTCCTACTCCTACACTAATGGTGCATGGTCTTGATCACATGAAGTGACATTTCTAATGCAGCCACCAGTGCATTGGCAGACCCATGTCGATGAAGGATCCTACAACTAAGAAAGATAACACAATGAAGACAACCGCATTTTGTGTTTCAAAGTGTCCATGAGACATAAGTGAGTGCATGTGCATGATGGGCAATCCATAGACTTATGGTGGTGCTGTGTGACACTATGTGCCACTTTGAAGCATAAGCACACTCTTAACTGGGACATGCAAGGAAACGAAGAAACAAAGATAAATTGCGTCACGCACGAGTGCTCGCAATGTAAGACTCCTCTAATGCATGAGCAATGGGATCGCGTAGTTTGAGTGGAGGAAGTGTGATCTATGTGTGATATGGATCTTCAATGCAGACATATGAGTGATGAGGAGCCTTGGGTGATTGAACAATTTCCTGATCGGGAGTGAAACCAATCTCAGGACAGTGAGGGCCTAACATAACCATTATTTCGGGTTGAAGTGCCTTGATGGTCTGTGGGGTTTTGACTTCGTCAATATATGGATCTTCATAGACCAGTGGCTTAGACAGATTAACAACGAGTGAATCAAAATCATGATCGGATGATGAGGTGAAGAGATCACGATAACCAAGATCAGAAAATTGAGGATGTTGGTCGGCATCCTCATGGTTTGATGAATCACGCAGAGGGGTAGATGAGGAGGAAGGATGTTCACCCTCTGTGTTTCTGGAAAAAACAGATGAAAGATCAAGTGAATTTCCAATGAATGATTGGTTCTCTCTATTGTTGGATAATGGGCTAACATACGGTATGTCCTACGAAAGATCAACAATGGGTGCATCCGTGGATGAAGACACACATACGAAATCATGGATGGAAGGTTCACCAACGATGCTAGGAAAGAACGGAGGGAGTTCAGAGAGAAGGGAGTCATCCTTCACAGAGTGTTGATGCTCAAGATCCCACTCATACTCTTCATGAATAACAGTGCATGTTGGTTGTGCAACATCGACTCCGTTAGTGGGTTGTTCCTCGTTCACAACAAGTGAAGAGTCTGGAATGGATGAACACAAGACAACACCATCCAGATGAATACCTGAGTGTGAAGACGGAGGTGGAAAAAAAGAATGCATATGAGAACTACAAGGACTCACAACCAAATCTATGCAAAAATCTAGTGGAGTGATGTTGGGAGGGTGTGAAGGATGAACAGATGTGTGAACATGATCCTTATTATCATTGGGCGATGGTGGAATTGTTGAATGAGAGGGAGGAAGATAGCATATTGAGACAGTGCTTGCTCCCATATGGGATTGCGCAGTTCCATCAATGAAGGTTGAGCAAGGCTTGACATCAAGCTTTCTCTTGGGATGGGTAGATTTCTTAAGGCAATACTTGAACGGTCCCAGAGATAAGCAAATTTCATCTAGCTCTTTGTACCTTGAAATTGCAAGTCACGGAAGCACTTGTTGGCATTATGGCACAGGTTTGGCGCTATGGCACAAGTGTTGTCCTTGATGGCAACTCACTTTGGTGACATATCACAGTTTAGGCACTCTGAAAGAAGAAAAATATATATATATGTAGGTTCACCTTGACGAAGCCGCGTATACACGTCGGTTAGACGTTTTGAAGTCGCATATGCGTATACACACACTTTCACGCAAGAAAAAGTGTGTACATGTGGGAGAACTTATTTTTGGTCTGTGGTATTTAGTCCTTGGTATTTGGACCTATGGTTTTTGGGCCATGGTATCTCGTTAGAAGTGTTGATCCCAAGTATTGAGTCCATGGTATTGATTTGTTATGGTTTAGGACCGTGGTATTGTGAAAGGCCTAAGACTATAAAAGAGGAAGGAAATCATTTGGCAAAGTATAATCTAAATGAATTGAATATCTGATAAAGTGCTAGATATGGAATATTAGGGATTGGGTTATGGTGCAGATCTGGACCTGAATGAAGGAGGAACCTGAGCGCAAGGAGAAGGATAAGTTCTATTGAAGGGTCAAAATCTTAAGGCTTGAATAGTAGTATCTTTGAATGATTTTGATCTGTTATATGTGGCGCACACTTGATCTATAAATCTGGTAATCTGGGTTAACTAATGTCTGAATGATTGGAAGAGTGAATTATCCTTTATAGATTTGTACGCAGGTTCAGTGAAGCAAAGGCGCATATACATGCTGGTTTTGTGACTAAAAACAACGTATACGCAGGTTGGTCCAAACACAGAAGAGTATGCACACAGGTTTCTGGTTATTAAAGTAGAGTACGTCTCTTAAATTGTGTTCTAGTTGCTTCTGTTTATTGCTGCAGTGTTTCGAGTTTAGAATTTGGTGTGTGGTTACTGTTACTGTGTTCTGGGTACAGCTGTCAGAGAAGAGTCTATTTGATTTAGTGTTAATTGGTGAAAAGGAGATTGTTTGATGATTGATTGATGTTCATGGATCCAATCTGAAAATTTATGAAACGTGGTCCCTAGAAGCAAAGAGAAGGTTGTAGCCTTCTGCAAGTAGTAGCCTGCTTACTAGTATCCTAGCTAGTACAAGAGCTAAGGGGGTTGTAGCTCCCTTCCAAGAAAAGCTGGAGAAAGAGAGAGGGTTGTAGCTCTCTGTAGGTAGCAGCCTGTGTACTGGTAAAGGACTGCACCAGTACAGAAATATTGTAAAAAGAAGTTTCTAAATAAAGGAAGATAGAGACGAATTGCAGTAGGTGGTTTTCACCCACATTGGGTTTCCACCTTATATATATTGTGTTCTTGTGTGTAATTGTCTTCTGCTCTGTTTTACTGTTCCTGGTTACTATTTACATAGTTCTGATGCACAGATTAATGATCAACTTTTTTAGAATAAACTGAATTATAAGTTTGCATGGTATATGCTGGTTTCCTTTTCTCAAGTTGCGTATATACGTAGTTTTATCTAACTGAAGTAGCATATATGATCTAAATGTAAAATGAAAAATAATTGATTTGATAATACTGATTCACCCCCCCCTCCCCCCTCAGTATTATTTCCAACAGCACTAGCAAAAATCAATAATGGATTCATGTGGATCCCTCCGCTGCTGTAACAGTTTCTGGTCAAGATAGTCTGGATCAAAATGATAGAACGTCTCTTTAATGAGATCAAAGAAGTGCTGAAATGAGTGCAGGGTGTCAGCCGGTAGGCTGAGCACCCAACGAAATGGAGATTCGCGAAGTGTGTATGCAAGTACAAACCAACTTGTTTGTCAGAAAACTCATATTTCTCATAGGTCATGAAATGAAAGTTATATAAGTGCTCAGACTAGGCCACTTCACCTTCACCATCATACATGTGAATGGACAAGAGATTGAAAATCTTCCCCGAGATGGAGACATCTTCACGATTTGAAAAACACCTTAGGGGAAGAAGAATGAAAGACTTCATGAAAGATATGCAAAGGTTCAAAACTTGATGAGAGGATATTGCTTGTCATCGGGCCCTCCTTCTAGCACTAGAAATGTTGATGGTGCTAGACCCGCCAACATGTCAAGGGGATCTCTCTGGTAAGAAGTCCCAATTATACCTCAGGGAGTTTGGTGTAGGAGTCCCAATAATGGGTCATAAGGTAATGCCTTGACTACAATGTCACACAGAGGCAAGTAAGATAACTCTGTCAGTAGCATGGGTGTGATTGATGTAGGGAGTTAAGGAATGTGTACGAGAGGTTCCAACACTTCGAAGGGAGAGGAAGGTGACAGTGAGTTCCAAGTTGAAAGGGATCAATCCCAACTCTGCTAGGAACACACCAAACAAACGACATGCACAACTTCCAGTGGAGCAGTCCACTCAGATGCGACAGTCACAACATACAAGGTAAGGTAACACAAATAACACTCATGGAGCAGTCCGAATGAGTGTGATGGTTGATATAGCAAGGTTCATGAGAAAGGTATGTCTGATGTCTAACAGAGCAGTCGATGCAGACAGTGACAACATTAATAATATATGCAACACATTAACAACAAGATTCATATAATTGCATACAAATCAGTTCATACACAAGTACATAAGTTAAACAACATATATCATTAAGGAAACCAAAATAGTCCAAGTACAATAACAACATATGCATGGAAATGTGATGCCCCTTATTACATAAACAAGTGTAAGTCACAATCATACAATACATCCATGTAAACCTGCTAGCCCCAACAATGGAATGTTGTAGCCACATCCACCTGCTCCTCCAAAGAGATTTACTAGCTCCGTGAAATGGAGAAGCCAAGGTGCATTACAATACTGTCCAAGCCTTCTTTAAGATTGTATTAGTAGAAGCTTGGCTGACCAAAAGCCCTTACAATGAGTTATGAGGGACTATTTATAGCAAAGGGTGGGGTGACCCTTGACATTCCCCTTTGTGATAGTTCAACTACCCTCATGGCTCTTCACCTGCTCTATGACTGTTACATCCAACCATTGACACTTGCCTTACACATAACATGACTAAAAATTACAATGCGCATGTACTCATGTGAGACAACATGGCTTGAGCAAGCCTTGCAAGACATCATTGACACTCGGTCTGCTGTGATGAGAACAAATCTTTGACATGTTTGTGATGGTGAAGGTGGTGAGTTGATGCCAAGCTTGGTCATCCATGATGGTGTGCATGCACCTGATGGTGACATCTTGCTGAAGCGAACTCTTGCCTCCATTGAAATTGGTGCATTGGTTCGGCCCCTTCATCCAACTCATCCGCTAACATGCACATGGTCTTCTTAGGTATGGTTGAACTAGAAACACATTGATGCATAGTGTCCATGTTGATCTTCAAGTGTGTTCTGGTGGTCATGCACATCAACTTTCTGGAGTACATGTTCAACCCCAGTTGGACTTGCTTCTTGTCTTCACCTTAGTGAGTGTGTTGAATGAGTTGGATTACATTCGTGCACTCAATGACATGCATTCTGCTGAATCCCTTCCATGCGATCAATAAAACTGCTCACCCTATCTACTCTATGTCAGCCGTTGGGATGGATCTTTAACTTGTCCATGTGCAGTTTCATTTGTGACCACACGCTGCACCCACTGTTATTCCTGATCCTACTGTAACTCATTCTTCTGTTTGCACAACTTCATGTTCTTCCTGAGTTGCTACTTCAGCACATGCAACTCCTTATTTGTTACATATTCTGCCTTCGCGCGATCTTCATGTCGCGCCGTCACTCCATAGCTAGAGTCTCCAAAGTTGCTTTCATCATCAATGGACCTGCTTGAGCTTGCAACCTTGTTCCGCCTCCATGTGGTCAACAACCCTCTTGCATTCACTGTGTTTGGTATGCTGTCTTCAATTGCTATTCATTATGCTACTTGCTGTGATGTTGCTGCTGTCATACCTTGATGTCCTTGCCTACTAACAACTTGATTTCTTCATGGGTAGGCAAGTTCATGGACACTTGATTGACTTCATCCCCAAGTGTGCTCTAAATGGTGTCTTTGTCTATGCTTTCCTGGAAACCATTGTACCTGTACTTCTGAGAGGCATATTAACACTTACGATACCGGGAGACATGGAAACACTCATAGTAAGAAATATGTAAGTCGAAAACCAAAATGAACATGAAAACTAACTTGCAACATACCTGGGTGAATGATCATGAAGGCTGTACAATTTCGGCCGGGAGGTCGGGAGACAGACTGCCAAGACTGCACAACGCACAGTCTGCGCTACTGAGAGGCTGACTGACTGTTGAAAATACACAATGCATAGTCCAATCTAGCTATTGATTATTGGGATTATGCATTGCACAATTCCAGCTAGGAAGGTGTCGGCTTGTAGGGGCTTGATCTAGGTTCAAAGTTGATTTAGCCAAACAAATACCGGTGCTACTGGCCCTTTCAGAAACAGTCCGCGAAGCGTGGACTGAGGTCTCACCCGAAGTAGTGTGGGAGGGTGCTACAACCAGGTTTCCACACCATAAAGATGTCTGATGATTTTTGGTGGTCCACAGTGTTATCACCCTAAAATTTTTGTTTCTAAGCTTTGGAAAGTTTGCCTTGTTTCTAGTCATAGTTATAGGTTTTGAGTCATCTCATCTAAATAAGTGTCATTCTCTTTTCCAAAAAAAGTTTCACAGCCTCATTCCATGTCCTAGAAGCCTCACCATGTGTTTCGACATCAGTTTGATTCCAAAGGATTGATGTTAGTCTTGTTTTAGTCTTTCCATGGTTGTTTTAGTGTCTAAGATCTAAAAGAGAGTCCTGTTGGTATGGTCAAATAGGTTCAATACTCTGTTATTGCTTATCACTGGTCCCACATCACACATAAGTTCCATGTGTCAAACTTGTGTCAAGGTTTTCGTAGTGCAAAACTCACTCTAGGTGTTTTTGTAGTGTAAAACCCAGAATTTCCACTGGCTGCACTACGAAATCAGGGATTCTGAACTAGGAGTTTTTGTAGCGCGTTACGAAACCCCTGAAGCAGCCTATTTCAGCATAAAAATCTATGTTTTCTGCTTTTACTAGTCAACTTCCAGAAGGGTTCTTGAGCAACTGAGAACTCAATTTTGAAAACTGAAACAAGATTTTCTTCCTAACATACTAAAATACAAAAAAATCTTTCAATTTCTTCAAATTTATTCTGAGGTGGGAGGAATTTATGATTAAACTTTTGCTACGAAACTGTTGAAAGTCAAGCTTTGTCTTCTAGTTTTAATAGTCTTCTTTCAAGATCAGTTTCTGGTCACAGGAAAAGGTATTTTGGAATTTTGAAGGAGGTTTCTCTTCATCAACTCTCCAAATACAATAACCTATCTCAATTTCTTCATAAATGTTTTCAGTTGGGAGATACTAAGCTTTCTTTGAAACCCTAATTTCAGAGAACGAATTTTTCCTGTTTTACAGGTGTTTTTCAAGGATAGATTCTGGACAGCTGGAGAAGTGTTTTAAAAAACCAAGAGAGGTTTTTAGTTTAGACAACATGGACTACAAAAACTCCTTAAGTTTTGAAAAATGTGTCATGGATGAGGATATAAAGGCTCTATCCCACGTGCCAACTTTCAAGGATCCTAAACCTAAAACCAAGGAAACATGTTCCCTAATTTCTAGGGTTTGTCATCAGCAGTCAGGTGAAAACATGGGAAGCTTCATCAAATTCGAATTCATGAGGTTTCAGTTGTAAAAGAATGCATTTAATGTTTAGTTGAGGTGGTTTAATCATAATAAGGATTTACACTCCTAGTTGTATTAGGTCACTAGGACTACTAGTTAACAGCTAGTTGTAATTAATAGTTTGTTTTAAGTGTCAATAGGTGTCAAATTAGGAGGAATTCGAATTCCCCTCATGCTGGAGGAGGAATCTAAGTCCTGTAATGAACTCTATATATTGGAGAAAATCTAATGCATCAAGGTTGGAAAATGTTATAGAATAAGACTAATTTTGTAAATGTTGTGCAGGGACTGATATATATAGAAGCAATTGGACCTTTATGAAGCTGAGATTCTTAGTGTACTTTAGTGAGCTTTATATTTTATATTTGATATGTTTTAATTCCATATTCTAATGCTTATTACTCAGAATTCATGGAGGAACATGCTCTGTGATGCAGGAAAGTGTTCCCTCTGCAGACAGAGGCAACCCCTCTAGCCCTAGAATGGGTCTAGTCACAAACAAGGAAAGATCAACAATAGCTTTCCTTAAATAGTTAAAGTTTGAGGCCTACCTCAACCGGTGGTCGATGGAGTTCTGTTGCATTGCTCCAGCTTTCGCTTCCTCAACGAGTGACGAACCTGAAACAAAGTAAAGGAAATACAACAAAGCACGTAACCGGATACAACAATGAACTATTTACTCACAAAGTCAAGAACTCATGAGCTATCAAGTACATTACATATAAGACATAGGAAAACAACATTGATTGCATTAATAATGAAATAAGAGTTAGCTTACAACCAAAGTATTGACGTCACAAGCCTTCTCAGAAAGAGTCCAGCCAGCATGTTCTTCAAGCATTCACTCTTTGAAGATGGATCTCCCAACATACAAGAGCTCTCTCACTCATAAGTTTTACACAAGATCAAGGGCACTTCAAAACCTTCCACAAGCTATTAACAATCCCACACTTATCACTCTCACACCAGCTATCTAACAAACTCACAAAACACTAACAGCACTGCCAACTATCAGGAACTAGCCATGCACATCAATGGTGAGAGTTTAAATAGGAGAAGGAGTCTCCATGAAAGGTGGAAAGGAGAGCTTATCATCAAGGAAGGTGTTACACAGTAATTTGTCACCATTTGTCACCGTCCCTGTTACCCCTCTCCTGCATCTTGGAGGACTCATTTCGGGACTTGTGAGAAGTGACAAGACTTGAAACCACTTGCATCATTCACCTCTGAACATGAGCTTCATATGCCCTAAAGACATCTCCTGCAACTTGCCCTTAAAAACAGCCCTTTTACATTAGCGCTGGGCCATTGTGTTCTACTCGCGCCAATGGGGAAAATCCTATAAAAGGGGCGCGCCATTAGCGCTCTGTCCCAGAGTCGCAATCGCGCCAACCTTTTTGGGCAAAGTTTTTAACCAATCAACCTCCGAAAGTTCTATCCAAATCATTCACCAACCAAATCCATGTTAAGTGAAGATGGTTTGGCTTCGAATCTCCTTGAATGGGAAGTAGTTTGCCACCATTTCATAGAATTTTCCTAGTGATGAGGCCAAATCCATTATTGTTGTGATTGATCTTATCCCTTCCTTTTCATTTATAAAAGCTTGTCTCCATGGCTTGAGCAAGCTAGTTCGAGTTCTAGTTGTAGTGGTAGTAATACTGGTGCTGAAAGGAAGATATCAAGAGATTAGAGTTGCAAGAGCCTTCTTTGTGTCCATAAGGCTTAACCTAAGTAAGGAGATCTTGTCACCAAAGAGAGAGAGGCTTGCCCCTCATCCCTTCAAGCTTTGCAAGACTTGTGTAGCTGAGCACCCAGCCAAAGGAGGACTTGACGTCAGGACGCTGGTTGTATTCTCCTTTGTTGATTATTAATAATAGATGACTATCATTATGGTTCCACTCTCATTTTTGTAATGATTGATGTTGAGTTATATCCTTCCTAATTGATGTATAATTGCATTTATTAGATTTCACGCTTGTGTTTGTGTTGTTCTCTTTGTGTGCATGTGTCCTTTCATAGAGATAGTGGAGGAATGTGACCGGCCAAAGCAAAGGAGCACGGGCGACGTCTCTTCTATGAACGAAAGCGTTGGAATCCAAGTAGGTCTTCATCACCTACCTTTTATTTGCAATTAGGGACTTGCGTGATAGCATTGTTTGATTGTTGCTAGACCCGTTCTGGGCTAGTAGGGATCGCCTCTATCCGTAGAGGGGATTTACCTCTCCAACAATTTGGCGACTACGTTACATCCCAGGCTACCCTTCTGGGAAAGGTGGCCAGCCTTACGCACAGCAAGGCCAGCCCGCTACTCAGCCTAATCAACCATCTGGTCTACAAGGACAACCTTCGGTTGCGCAAAGACAACCCATAGCTCAGCAAGCTCAACCTTCTGGGCAAATGGGTCCGTCTCAGATCCAACCAGGACAACCTTCCGGCCAGATGTCCCAACCTTTGCAAGGATATCTTTCTAGGGCTGCTCAACCGGGCATGTAGATGGTTCCAGCTTCACAGCCTCAACCAAGTACCAACCCCAGAATCAAGCTGGTCTCCAGTCACAAGGTGGGTACCAATCCCAACCTTCTTATTTAGGTGGGTACCAATCCCAACCTTCCCATCAGATGCCGCCTGGTTCCCAGGCTCAATATGGAGCACAGCAACCGTATGGATACCAGCAACCCCAGGGGCAAAATAAAATTGCCCCATATCAAAATTACCAACAGCCACAGGCCAACCCTTATCAAAATTATCAACAACCTGCAGGGCAGTATGGTAACCAATGGGGCGCTAGGGGGCAGAACCACTATCAACCATCCAGTTTCGGATATAACCCTTATGGACAAAATTCTTCTAGACAGGGCCCTTTTGGACCTGGCCCATCTGGACAAGGCCAGTGGGGGCAACCAACAATTGGATGGAATTCTGGCCCTACCTCATATCCGTAAATGTCCTTTAACCCGCAGCTACCATTTCTAGCGACATTGGAACTGCCCGATGTGTCGAAATTAACAAATGATCCCATTTTGCGTAATCCACAATGGCTCCAGTTCCAACTAAGATACCTAGCGACTGTCCCAAATTTGACGGAAAAGCCGGAGAGGACCCTCAAGCCCATGTAATGACGTATCACTTATGGTGTTCGTCTAATTCATGGCTTGATGATTCGATTCGACTTCGCCTCTTCCAAAGGACTCTCACTGGTTCTGCCGCTAAATGGTATATTGAATTGACCCACGCGTCATTTTAGGATTTTAATTCATTAGCTATGGCATTCCTTACTCACTTTCAGTTACCCATTTGGTATGAGACAGGGACCCATCTCCTTACGTCTCTTAAGTAGGATACAGCTACACACATCTCTGATCATATACATGAATGCAGAAGGCGTCATTGGTTGATCAAGTTTTGGATTCCTGATCAACTCCTCACCGATTGGTTCACGACTTCCTTTGTCCCTAAGATTGCATGGGACATTGCTATGGGAGCCTGTGTGACTAAAGAGCAAGCAATCGCGTGTGCTCAGTACCTGTACTTAGTTTACTCTCAGTCGGATACCTTGTATGAGTATTTGCTGGACGCCCCAAGACCCGGTACATCCAAGGCTCCGCCGAAGCCATCTGTCGATGGAGTTATTGGCTCTGTGAACCCAGCCTCTAAAAAATCTTCTTCAAACCCTGGGAAGCAAAAGTTAGGTGCTTCTAACGAAAACACTTCTCAGGGTGGTTCAAATTATGGTAGTACTTCCAAGGTCAACGTCGTCCAGTCCACCACGGCGGGTAAGGCCTCGAAAGGAAAGAAAAAGGGAAAAGGAAAGAATAAATTTGAACAACCTAAATAGGAATCCTCCAAACCTCCAGCCGAGGAAGGAGCTCAGCGCAAACCCAAATATCCTTGCCTCATTTGTGAGGAGGATCACTATACTAAGGACTGCCCAAGGCGATCCGAAGTTAGTCGTTTGTTAAAAGGCACTCCTAGGGTTCCTGCGGTTCTTAAAGAGCATTTTCCCTCTCAGCAAACTCAAATGGTGGCTGATCCATCTTCTTCTCCCTTTGGTTCCCAAGTCTTCATGGCTGGATCTATTCCCATTCATGTAACGACTCGAGCAAAGGAGTATCCATCGTCTGCCGGGAAGGAGCCCGAGGTTCCCTCAAGTGCTCCTTCGTCCAGCTCTGGTCCACTCCATATTGAGAGACCAAGTACTGAGACGACCATCCGACCCCCTCCTAAAGGAGTACTCAGAAGATCTTCTTACAACCCAAATGCTCGTGCTGCCCAACACTATAGCATTGTTGAGGACTTAGCACAGGCTCCGTCGGCTATGTCCACCTTAGAAGTTCTACAGATCTGCTCCCCTCAGAGGAAGTCCCTGCTATCGGCCATCGGTGGCATCGACCCGACAGATTCGGATCTGATTACCTTCGATCTCGAGAGCCATGTCCCGAGGCTGCCTCATCAGATCGCTTTTCTTATCCAAGTCATCATCAATTCGAAAATGATTCATCGTACGGTTATTTATGAGGGCGCATTGACTTGCATTATGTCTATTGCTTGTTGGAAAGCGATCGGGTCTCCGACTCTAAGCCAGTCTCCTACGAATTTGGAAGCTTTCAATGGGAGAGAATCCCATCCTTATGGTATTCTTCAACGATTGCCAATCACCTTAGAAGGGAAAACAGTGGAAGTAGAAGTTGAGGTCGTTGACGCGAATCTCATATACAACCTCCTTCTGGGCCAGAGTTGGATGTATGCCATGCGTGCCGTGGCTTCATCCCTCTTCCGTGTCATCCGTTTCCCTCATCAGGGGAAAATTGTCACGGTAGACCATCTCTCCTTCTTCGCTTCCTCTTCTGAGGGAAATGTACCTTTCGTTGAACATACCTCCATTCCTTATGAGAGTGTGGGAGCCGAGCTTTTCAAAGACCCTACCCTCATGGGTGTCTTCTCACTCCCACCTCCGAACCTTGCTTCGCTGGGTTTGGTTTCGACTCGTTCTGACCCCTCATTTCACACTGTTGCAACCCTCGGTCCCTCTGCCAAAGGGGGCACTGATCCTCTAGCATGTAAACCTCGCCCAGCCGGGGGGCATGGGCAGATCATTGGTGTTGTTGATCATTTTATACAACAGGCCGAGCGATGCGTACATTATCTAGGTTGGTTATGCAACAATGCGATAAGGCCAAGTCCCGAAAGGGGCTTGACTTGAACCAAGTATCATGCGCGTGCTTTATTTTTGTATATACGTATGCTTTCAGGAGTGTGTTGTGTGTGCCTATTTATTTAGTTTTTATCTCAGTGTTTCGGCATGATTGCCGCTTATTGTGTCTTTTGCTTCTTGAACAGATGTCTAGATCGCCTTACGTTGGTTTCGCTGATGGTGCTTCCCGCAGTACCCACAACTTGTCATCTGCGGCATGGGTGATCTACGATCCTCGTGGTGAGTTAGTAGATATTCAAGTGGTGTGTCTAGGTTGTACAACGAACAATGTTGCTGAATATAGTGTTGTGATTGAATTATTAGCTGAGGCGATTAACCTCGGAATTCGCACATTGGTTGTAAAGTTAGATTCTCAACTTGTAGTCCACCAGCTCAACGGGCATTATTCCATCAGAGATCATCTTATTTTGAGGTTGTATTTACATGTTAAGTTATTGGAAAGAGATTTTGATTTCATTACTTATCAACATATTCCAAGATGACTTAATGCAGTAACCGATGCATTAGCTAAGTATGTATTGGACAGACATTTGCATAATATGTAAGTCAACATAATACAAGAAGCATAAAAATACAATAAACCATAACACCATGTATATATATATGTAGATATATATATATATATATATATATATATATATATATATATATATATATATATATATATATATATATATATATATCGTGTGGTGCACTGAGGCACTCAAAAAAATAAGTGTACATGTCTGGATAGAGTCTGTGTTCTCCGTACATCTGAGACACATGTCTCTCAAAAAATATGCAGAAAATAAATCCTAGGAGTCTAATCACGGTGGTGCTCATGGTAGCACATCACCGCGCACACCAATCGTCTCAGCAGGCGATGGACGCGAGTCGGTACCCCCACTGTGTGCCTCTGATATGTGAAAGGCACATCCGCCAATCTGGCATAACCCAGAATCCCTTGGGTAAACCCCTCGAGATTCTGTATCAGCTCTTCCCCCACGGCCCCCCCTGCCCGAGGGTCAGCTGCGGGTTGGCCCCTCCGCGTTGTAGGAGACAGGCCGACTGGTCTCTCTGGGCCCACATCTGCATATACATACAATTGTCATCAGAACAGGCATGTATTAAAAAGACAAAAAAATAAATGAAAATACATAAAATATCAAAAACAAGGAGTTCATACCTAACTCCTCCTTCCATTCCTCTCCCTCTGGCAATGGAAGGTCTGGGTCCCCCATGAAACTGGTTCCTGCGTACGGCCAATCCTGTATCACGATCAGCTTTCGATGAAGCCATATGAAGAATTTGGGCTGCCATGACATCTCCTGGCCCCCTCCTCCTCTAGGCATCAATGTTGCCCAGCGAGCCATCCTAGGCTCTCGTGGCAACGGATCCGCCACTACAGCTGTCTGGATCTGGAAAAGTGGTAATCGCTCCAAGAATAATGATACCACAATCGAGCCATAGGCGAACTATTTCACCTCTGCACACTTACAATTTGTGAGCTGCCTTTTGATATTAGTAGTCACAGCTATAGCCCAATAAAAAATGGTGGGGCTGAGACATTCTATCGCGAGTATCAGATGGTTCTTGCTCGCCTCATGGGGCGCTTGTACCCCAGCTGCACGTGTGATGGTGAATAAAATCGCCTTCAGTGTCAAGTCTCGGATGGTATTGATAGCCACCTTAGCACTCTGTCTCCCAAATTGTGCTTCTGGGCATACTCGGGCTTTTACTTCGCCTACCTTCTCTCCAGAAGGTCTACTGCCAGTCAAAATGGGAATTTCCCCTCTCCGTGACAACCCGGTGATGAAATATACATCGAACACCTCAAGCTCTAAGGTCTGGTTCCGTAGACGAAATACTTGGTCGTCCACATCCAAAGCATCAATTATGAACTGTAACAATTCAGGTTGGGATCGCATATATGATGTGAGGAAGAATTTTTTGAGGCCACAATCCCTCAAGGCATTCATGCACCCCTCATCCTCAATTGCCAAGGCATCCACGGCATCATGTTCTCTTTCTTTCCACTCTACCACCATTTTCACTTGTTTCCTGCACCCACAAGGACAAATAAATCATTATTAGAACATTGGTAAATTTATGAACCAGGAAAAATTCAAATGCAACAGGTAAATCCATGGGAAAATTTGAGTTGCGGTTAGCGCAACTGTTTTTAAAATAGTCACGCTAATGGCGCGACCCCCTTGGGTAGTTTACCCCATTAGCGCGAGTCCATGCTGGATACCCACGCCAATGGGGCGAAGCCCTAAATTTGAAAATCCCCCTTGCAGAGGCTCAATCAGGAATCAAATGCATAACGAATGGTATAGAAATGGAGCTAAGGGAAGCGCCTCTTACCTGGAGCCAATGAAATCACGAATGGTTGCACGGATTGGCTGTATTCACCACCTGAAGTTTGCTCCCCAAACAGATCACTCTCACTCTTCAAGAGTTAAAAAGTAAAAGTAATTCTATTTTTTACATTTTCACCCTATTTATAGACTTTTTAACTCATTTTTGGGTTTAGAAAGGATATTTTTGAATATTTTAATGTATTTTTGGTTCAAAATGGGTTTTACGTTTACTTCTTGTGTAGCGACAGGTCTTTTACGCAACTTTGATGGTGAAACGAGTTGTATTTTATACTTTTTCGGACTCGGTAAATACACGAAAAGGTCACTGTGGAGTCATCTTTCAGCTCTTTTCTGACTCGCTAAACATGAAAAGATTACCGAGTTGTTCCTCTTGACTCGTTAAACATAAATAAGAGGCGGTCGTCTTTAAACTCTTTTCCAACCGTATAAAGAATGAAAAGATCATCGGGCCTTTGTCGTTTCAGGTTCGTTAATGGGAACGAAACGACGTGATATCGATCGCTTTTTTACTTTTTCGGGTCGATGTCACTACTGACGAAAATTACTCCTCGGTCATAATGGCCGGGTGGTTCTTTCGAGCATAGTTTTATACTTTTTCAGGCTCGAGAGACACAACTTTACGAAAAAGGACACCCTTGGAGTTTCCTTTTTGCTGTCTTTTCAAACTCTCTAAACATGAAAAGACGCCGAGTTTTTCCTTTGTCAGACTCGTTAAAACTTTAATGACATCGGGTTTCGTCGTGATGACACCTCTCAAGCATATGCTATCCCCGTCAAGCT
>APFE031212515.1:0-20314 GCA_000404065.3 Pinus taeda | reverse complement strand
AAATACTACTAACTAAATAACTTATTTATAGAAATTGAGGATTCGGTTTAAATGACTGTCCTCTTTCTAAGAAAAACTTTTCTAAAATTAAATCTACTATCTAACTATTTCTAAATCTACTCCTTAATGTCGCAAGCATTCAGTATTTTCCTGAGAAGAGTTGGCTGACTGTCTTCCGTCTTTGGTTGAGTTAAGCAAACAGAATCAGCAAGATCTGGCATTATCTTCTCAGTAAAATTGATGATATGCTTGAGAATCATCCAATGAATATGTATCATTACCATGTATGCCTGGTAAAAATCCCATTTCAACTTGGTTAACCTTTGGGCTGCTTCTGCTTTCCCTTCAGTCTTTTGTTTCCAGTTTGCTTCTATCGATGATTTTTTGCAATTTTCGGGGCTCGCAGGTAACTGAGTAACTAGGGACCTTCCTTTTTGAACAATTTTTCTTAGCGATGCACGATTAGCGATTTCAGAAACTGCCTCTGTTTCTTGATCCGAGCTTCCCTGATGCGGTTTTTGCCTCTTGCGCCTTTTTCTCTCATTCAGTATAAAGCTCAAAATTTGTAAAAATAGTGATTCCGTGAGCTCTTGACCCTAAAAATTAAACTGTCTGTTTCTGGTATCAGCGTCGTTCAGTACCCATTCAACCATGGCTGTACATGAGAAATATGTGATAGATGCCTCAGAAGAGTTCTGTGGCTCTTTTTCTTCCATGAGTGGATTAGGTGTGCCTTCTGAAATGTACATTGGAGCGCTGCCTTCCCTCCTCGTAGTTTTCATTGAGGTGGAAGTAATGATAATAGACTAATGACAGGAAAACTTTTAAATGCCGAATATATGCAAAACATGCCACCTTACATAAGCTATTTCTTCAAAAAACACAACACCCTGCTTCATTAACAACTGGCAATAACTCATTAATTCACATTAAAATACATGACCAACTCTTGGCTAAAATGTTTTCTCGAATAGTGAGCCAGAACCAACTGCGATGGAGGGGTCCCGTGATTTTGCTTTGCGATGTCGCAGATCGCAGTGTCGCAATATCGCAATATCGCAATGTCATCGTGTTGTTTTTTATCGCAAGGTTGCAGTATCGTAACATCGCAATATCGCAGATCATTATAATCCTTGTGTAATTGATGTGATTTTTGCGATGCGCGATATGCGATATTGCATATCGATGATTTTTAGAGTTTTTTTAAATGTGAGTGTTTCTTTAATGTATGCGATGCGATGAGGTTTCACGTTGCAATCTCGCTTTTTGTCATTTTAACTCATTAGAAGGTGTATCCTATCATTATTTGTGCAATGCGATATCCTTTAAGGAGTGAATTTGATTTTCTTCATTGAACTTAGGTTTTTTAGATTTTCCAAGGTATTTTCCTAAGTCCATGATGTTGTAAGTTTCATCTAAAAAAGAAAATGTAACACTAACTGATTTTTTGATTTTTACTAAGGGTCCCCACTTATTTAGTATTAGCAATAATACTTCATAAGGAGGGGGATTGTCTGTGGCCACAACAATTGGCGATTCACTTGGAAGAACCAGTTATCTCTGTATTTCTATTGAACCTTTTTAGCTTCCAAAACAACAATTTTTTCATAAAATTAAACTTTATTATGGAAAGATAAAGTACATTATGCTCTAACCTGTCAATGACATTTTGTTTCAGCTATTTTCAACTTTGATTATTTGCTGCCTAAAGTTAGTCCTTGTGTTTACATCAGTCATTACTTGGTCTGTAAAGATAAAACAAAGTCTTCTCTATAAACCAGTTTTAAAATATACTCATTTGTCGTATATAGAGCCTCTGTTGCCAGCAGGCGTTCATAGCCTCGACAGGGTTACCTTTTACCCAGCAATGATCCTGTATCCTACTTAAAGAAACCTACAATTCTCAAAGAAGAATCCACATCCACACTTATTGCTTTGATTTTCTTTTTATTCTTAAAGAACAATGTCTTGGTTTGGTAGCCAATTTATGACACAGTCATTCACTCGATTTGTAACTTTGTTGAACAAGCTGGCTCATGATGAGACCCCTTGCCTCTTGATTGTAACAATCTTGAGTCATTGCCCTGTTGTGGTATGCAGTATTTGGCAAAGTCAGCAAGCTATAATATATGTGATTATGATAAGCCGGCACGTGATGAGACCTCTCATTCTTCAAGATGAAGTGTATCCTTGGATTTTTCCTTTGAAAGTTGTGATTTTCTTAGCAGGGAGGAATTCATTGTTTTCTTTAGATAGCTCTGGACGACAATGATAGAGTTTTTGGAAGTAACTGTTCTATAGAGAATCTTTATTTTGTTATTCATACCTTTCATTGTACTGATATAAAACAATTTCTTCACTAAAGGTTATTTTCATCAAACTTTATGAAGTTGAAATCAGTGTCATATCTAGGTTAGATTCTTTAACTATATCTTTCAATAATAAAGATCAATTTTCCAAAATATTTTCTATTTATACAAGCGAAAAATCAAAATCTGAAAGAGAGTTGGTATCTTTTTTGTAAATGCCTAATGTAACCACTCACAACTGGTTTTATTATGAAAAAAAGAAAAACTATTATTCTACAAAATAGAAGAATAATCTTCTATGGAAATATTTCTTAAGAATTTGTCCATTGACAGGCAAAGAGTCTCTTTTACCTACTAAATCCTATAACACAAATGTCGATGGACCTAAGACTTCTACAATTTGAAAAGGACCCAACCACATTATTTGAAATTTTGTATGTTTTCCCTTTTCTTCATGTGCCTTGTCCCATTTTAAAACTAAATCTCCCACCTGAAAATCATTTCTGGTCATTATATTTGAATCAAAAGAGGATTTTACTAGTGCCTGATGATGAGCATGCGTTTTCTTAGCTTGTTCTCGTTGTTCTTCTAATTTGATTATTTCCATTTGCCTTAAGCGTAATGAGGAAGTTGGTACTTCATCAATGTATTGAATTAGAGACAAAGAAGGAATTGCTAAATGAGTCGGAAGAGCTACTTCTCTCCCATAAACTAAATTAAAGGGAGAAGTGCCGATGGAAGCTTTTCTCATTATTTGGTCTGCCCATAAAGCGTATATTAAGGATTTATGCCAATTTTTATGATTTTTGTCTACTGTTCTTTTGATAATCCTGATTAGGTTTTTGTTTGTAGACTCGGCTAATCTGTTGCCCTGTGGATAATAATTGGCCGAATATTTAAGTTTGAATCTTCTTTTAAGTGCAAATTCAATCATCGCATTTCCAGAAAAGTATGATGCATTATCGAACATTAAAGTGGAAGGTAATCCAAACCTGGTGATTATAAATTGATCTATGAACTCAATGATATTTTCAGCATTAGCCGTCTTGAGTGGAACTGCTTCTACCCATTTAGTAAAATAATCTGTTGCCGTAAGGATATATCTATGATGCTTGGAAGAGTGAGGAATGATCTCACCTATTATGTCCAATCCCCACTGACTAAAAGGTTGGTCGATGTTAACTGGTTGTAGTGGTAAGGATGGCTTCTTCTGTCTCCCAGCAATAGTTTGGCAGACTTGACATTTCCTCACATAACTGTGCGAGTCTTTGAATAACGTGGGCCAGTAATATCCTGCGCGCAAGATTTTATGTGCAGTAGCATCTCCAGCGTAGTGTCCGCCTGCTGGCCCATCGTGGAGTTCCTGCAAAACTTTATCAGCTTCAGATTTTTCAAGACATCTAAGGAGACAATAATCAGAATTCATTCTAAAAAGAATATCATTTATGAGCTGATATTGTTTGGCTTTTAATCTTAGAGCTCGTTTCTTAGTGTAATCGAGGTATGAAGGAGCATATCCATTCTTAAGATAATAAATGATATCAACATATAATTACTCTTCATCGTTTAGGCTTAGCTCGCACACTTGTACCTCTACAGATGGGATTTCAGAAATTTGCGACGCTCCAGCCAGCATTTTGCAAAAGCCTTGACCTCTTACAATGTTTGCTGGTTTAATTTCTATGTCATATTCTTGTAAGGCAGTGACCCAATTGGCCCTCTTCTCACCCACATCCTTTTGTACTAGAAGATTCCTTACCGCTGGAAATGATACTATAATTTTGGTATGGGTTTTGAGTAGAAAAGGTCTGAAGTATTTGATTGCTTTGAAAACAGCATAAGCCTATTTCTCCACGTCTGAGTAATTTAATTCAGCGTCCTGCAAAATTTGAACTGAAAAAAGCAATTGGTGCTTCCGCCTTTTCTTGATTCGTTTGAGTGAGTATCATAGCATATGACTTATCTGAGGGAAATGTGTATAAAATAAAAGGCTCTGAAAAATTCGGAGTTGCTAAAGATGGAGCATTAATAATAGCATGTTTGATCAGGTTAAACACTTCATGTTCATCTTGGCCCCATTTAAAATTAGAGTTCCTTTTTATCATGGTTTGTAAAGGAGATACGATTCGTGAAAAATCTGGAATAAATCTCTTTACAAAATTGATTTGACCAAGGAAAGATTGCATGGCTTTTTTGTTATGAGGTAAGGATATTTTAGAAATTTCTTTGATTTTGTCAGAGTCGTTGTGAATTCCAGATTTTGACACTATGAATCCTAGAAGTTTCCCTTCACTTAATGCGAAAAAATATTTCTTTGGGTTAAGTGAAATTCCGTACCTTAAACATCGTTGGAAGATTTGCTTCAAGTCTTTGAGATGGTCGCCTCGTTTCTTGGAGTAACGGTTTATATCATCCAAATAAATTACTACAGATTTATTGACTAAACCTTTAAATGCAATGTCCATGGCTTCTAAAATGTGGCACCAGCATTAATCAAACCAAATGGCATCTTTCGATATGCATATGTGCCCCATTTAGTTCTGAATGTGGTCTTCAATTGATCATCAGGATGTACTAGAACTTGATTGTATCCTGAAAATCCATCCAAGAAAGACATTAATTCTGAGCCTGCCACTGCCTGCAATATCTGCTCCATAGGTGGTAAGGGAAAATTGTCATTTTGACAGGCTTTGTTGAGATTGCAAAAGTCAATACAAATCCTAATATCTCTATTTTTCTTTCTAACAGGTACCATATTGGAGACCAATTTAGAATGTCTGACGGGAAAAATTATCTTGGCTTTCAACAGCTTATTGAGTTCGGTTTTTATCTGATTTTCTAAGTTGGGATGAATCTTTCTCAATTTTTGTTGGACAGGTTTGTCGTTATTGATCATAGGAATAGTATGTTGGATGATAGAGGTGTCGTATGTTTTGAGTTCATCATAATTCCAAGCAAAAACGTTTTTTTACTGTCTCAAAAGACGAATATATGATAGCTTTTCTTCTAGGGCTAGGCCAAGGCCTAGATTTAAGGTTTTGGGGTTTGGCATCGGTTCTTAGGTTTATCAATTCGTAATTCAAGGTCAAACTTTGGAGCTTTGAATTGGTAGACCTTTTAAATTGATCTTTCAAATCTTACAGGTCTTCTAACTTGACCACTGATTTAGGTATAGCATTGTGAGTGCTATCTTGCTGTAATTGCCGATCATGTTGACCTTCGTCGATTATTTGATTGGAGTAGGATCCTTCAGATGTAAGGAAATTTACGATATCAGGATCGTCATTGAATATTCTTCAATTTGTGATGTTGTCAAGAATACAAGGTCTAAAGATTAATTCTATTGAGAATCTATCTGGACTAAAATCTTCTGAAGGAATGAGCTTAGAAGCTATGTTAGCTAAAAGGTCAGCGCTTGCATTCTGGAGTCTAGGAATTGATGAAATATTGAATGTTGTAAAATACTCAGTTAGATCTTGAACTAAAGATTGATAGTGTTTTAAATGACCTGACAGGCAATGTATAGTATTTCGTACCTGTCTAACTACAATTTCAGAGTCTCCGAAGACTTGGAGGTACTTTATGTCTAGCCCGATTGCTTTGTACAGCCCTTGAACTAAAGCTTCATATTCCGCTGTATTGTTGGTATAATCAAATTAGAGCCTACATGTTAGCATGATTTTGTCTCCTTGTGGACTAATTAGCATGCATCATGCTCCTGCTCCTTCGTTAGATTTAGAACCATCAAAAAATAATTTCCAAAATAAAGATTTATTTACAGGTTTATCTAAAAAATTGATACATTTTGAACTATCCGTTTGAGAAAAAAATTCGACTTCGGACAAAACGGAATGTTCTAAATATGGGGACACATGAGCATTAAAATTGCCGAGAAACGAATCTACTGAATAATTGCCAATTATGCTACTATTTTATGCTACTGGTTCATTTTCCCCTTCTAACTCCATTACTATGTACTTCTAATGTAATTCTCGTTCAACTTTTATTTGATTTGGCTTACCATTGTAAGTCCGCCACATATGCGACCAGTCGGTTGCGAAGTATCCATGGAGTTTTTTTACCAATCCCTACTAAGAATTAAGCCATACAATTCAGGGATATCAGCCACTAAAATTTCAATCACTTGACATACCTTTGGGTTGGATGACAGCCTTATGGTTACTTGATTTAGTTCGCCGATGACTTCGACTTGAGACCGATCCAGCTGAGCTATGCGAACAATGGATTTCTGTGGTTGAACATTTAATTTGGTGCATATGGACTTCGGTAAAATATTCGATGAAGCACCTGAATCCACTAAACAATTATGTGCATTTTTGTTAAAAATTTCATAAGTAAGGAGAAAAGGGGGAGTATGAGATCTTGATCTACCTCCAATTAAAGGGATGTCATTTGGATCACTCTTGTTAATCGTATTAGTTGGAGGTCTTCCCATGTTCTGAGAAGCTTGAGAAATTACAGCGGCAGGCAAAGGTGCAATTGGCACAACATGTAATTCTTTCATCATTATCTTTTGTTGATGCTTTAGCTTGCTCAATTTGTACAGAGCGATATTGACCCTAGTCTTTTTCATGTCTTCTATGATATTGTACTCCATTTCATCCGAAACGATCAATGTTTTAGATGGAGTAGGTAAATCTATTTGGACTGGGCTAGTTTGAGTCGCTTTAGATGTCGTTTTCTTTGTTGCGACTTTATCCTTCATTGCAGAACTTGCACTCTTTGGTTTTGGGGTAGTTTGGGGAGGATCAAGCTGATTTCTACTTCGTGTGTTAACTGGGAATACTTCTTGATCTTCCTCTTGTGGGAGGATGAAATCCCGCATTCCTTGTAATTCTAAAACTTCTTCATCATCGGTTTTCCCTTCAGTGGCAATTTCCTCTTCCTCTTCCTCAGATTCAACACTTGTTATAGCATTGGGTGGCCTTGAATCCGTTAGAAGACCTCTTTTAAAAGCTCTGTAGGGCCTTTTTGAAGAAGCTTCTGCTACTTGCTTTTTTATGTCGACCATTTCATTGGACATGGTCTTAATAACTTTTTGCAATCCCTCTAAATCGAATGGATCTTTTGCTTGTTTCTTCCTGCACTCTTCTTTGAAGGTGACCTTCTTAAACTTCTGTTCTTCTATCGCGAATTTCTTATCTAAGGCTATTATACGTTTCTCTACTGCTATGGCGTCTTTCATGTTTTCGGCAAGGGTTGTTTTATTAGCCCTGTCCAGGAAGATTTCTATGTTCGATGGTAATGCAGTGATATACCATTCACATCGCACGTCCTCGCTGTGCTAGGAAGCAGTAGGAATTTTGTTTAGAATTTTATTGAAACATAGATTGAAATCTTTGATCGGTTCTCTAGATTCTGCCCTAAGGTTGGATAGGTCGTTGATTAACATTGCCATAGACCTGTCATCACCAAACTTGGTTAGAAATTGGTCTTGGAAGATGTCCCAACTGGTAATAGATCGAGAGGGTAATGAGAAATACCACGATTCGGCTATTCCTTGTAGGGTATAAGGAAATAGTCAAACAACAGCATCTTCATTAGTAACTCCGTTGAGGTTGATGGATAGCATAAAGCTGTTATGTGCTCTTCTGCAAGCATGCCTGCCTCAAGATTGAACTTGGGCAGCCATTTCTCAGGATGGGTCGGTATTTGACTCAAAGGTGTAGGCATTAAGACTGCCCCAGGATTGTTCCATGGAGACTGGGCCATTGTTGAACTGCTAACAGGGGGATTTGCAGAAAATGATCCTTGTGGTTGAGAAGATGAGGTGATTATGATCGCAGATGATTGAGGAGGAGTTGTAGGGATTCCACTAGGTGGATTGATAATGGTCTGAGGTGGAGGAGTAGATGGTTGAATTCGCGGTGGAGAGGTTGATATGGATGATGTTGATGAAAGAGTCTCGTTGTCGGACCCTTTAGGTGACTTCCTTGCTCTTTTCCTTTTGGGAAGAGGTAGTTCGGTTGGCTGAACACTGAACTTTTCACTCTTTAGTCTAGTCAGGGGATGAGCAGGGTTATACTGCGAAGTCACGCTGCCCTGAGATTTATCATATCTTTGAGGGGAAATGGAAAATCGCTGAAGTTTATGAATCAGAGATTCGATTTCAGGAGGTTCAATAAAAGATTGTTCTAAAATGTCAGGATTTGTAGCAGCGGATGATGCTCTAGTGACTTCTAACTCTGGATTTAAATGTAATGGAGAAGTCGGAGGAGATGGTGAGGGCGATTTACTCTTAGAATGGTCTTTTGATTTGGATTTACTTGCCATTCATAGTTCAGGCCCTCCTTCTAGCGCCAAATATGTTGAATGCCCTGAAAATCAGGTCGACAACAAGGGGGATACTCGCCCAGTCCGGACCTTGGTTGGTAGCTCCTTATCCATTTGGTATAGCGGGTCCGACTGGGGATATGGGACCAGTTTCCCAATTCAGTGTGTGTGTGTGTGAGAAAGATGGGTGTTTCTGTTCTAAATGGAATACTTCTATATAATCTAATGCTATGCGATTGTATTCTAATAAACAGAAAAACATCGAAATTTATGCTAACCCGGGGTGTGATCTTTCTTCTATGCGATCTAAAAAGATTTCAAACAATAACTGGTAATAAATATCATTCAGCTATCATAAGAAAATAATTCGATAAAGATGAGCTACTTTGTATGAGAAGTTAGACGAAACAACTATTAAAACTTATTGCATAAATGAGCTATTCATACACTAAACATAAACAAATACTTATCACCGTACAAAAGTGCCAAATGATAACTCAGACATCCATGTTGTAATATATAAAAAACTGAAAACTGAATATCACTTTAACGCATAAGCAGAAATGGTTAAGAGATAAAAGTACCATTTATAACTAGTCCTACTCATGAGCTTCAAGCGACAATTGATTTATCTTTCCTTGATTTAACATCTACTAAGAGTACAAAAGTGCAACATCAGTAGCAGATATCAAATGCAAATATAAAATAAACCTTGTTCCATTCATTCACCAAAACTTCCTCTGAGGGTGCAAAAGTGCATGTTCTGAGGACAAGTTTTTGATAAATTTTTGGACCCTTCTCTAAATGCATGAGAAGGGTTTAAATACTACTAACTAAATAACTTATTTACATAAATTGAGGATTCGGTTTAAATGACCATCCTCTTTCTAAGAAAAACTATTCTAAAATTAAATCTACTATCTAACTATTTCTAAATATACTCCTTAATGTTGCAAGCATTCAGTATTTTCCTTAGTAGAGTTGGTTGACTGTCTTCCATCTTTCGTTGAGTTAAGCAAATAGAATTGGCAAGATCTGGCATTATCTTCTCAAGAAAATTGATGATATGCTTGAGAATCATCCAATGAATATGTATCATTACCATGTATGCCTGTTAAAAATCCCATTTCAACTTGGCTAGCCTTTGGGTTGCTTCTTCTTTCCCTTCAGTCTTATGTTTCCAGTCTGCTTCTATCGCTGATTTCTTGCAATTTTCGGGGCTCGTAGGTAACTGAGTAACTAGGGACCTTCCTTTTTAACAATTTTTCTTAGCGATGCGCAATTAGCGATTTCAGAAATTGCCTCTGTTTCTTGATCCGAGCTTCCCTGATGCGGTTTTTGCCTCTTGCGCCTTTTTCTCTCATTCGGTATAAAGCTCAACATTTGTAAAAATAATGATTCCCTGAGCTCTTGACCCTAAAAATTAAACTGTCTATTTCTGGTATTAGCGTCGTTCAATACCCATTCAACCATGGCTGTACATGAGAAATCTGTGATAGATGCCTCAGAAGAGTTCTGCGGCTCTTTTTCTTCCTTGAGTGGATTAGGTCTGCCTTCCGAAATGTACATTGGAGTGCTGCCTTCCCTCCTCGTAGTTTTCATTGAGGTGGAAGTAATGATAAAAGACTAATGATAGGAAAACTTTTAAATGCCGATGATATGCAAAACATGCCACCTTACGTAAGCTATTTCTTCGAAAAACACAATAACCTACTTCATTAACAACTGGCAATAACTCATTAATTCGCATTAAAATATATGACCAACTCTTGGCTAAAAAGTTTTCTCGAATAGTGAGCCAGAACCAACTGTGATGGAGGGGTCTCGCGATTTTTCTTTGCGATGTCGCAGATCGCAGTGTCGCAATATCGCAATATCGCAATGTCATCGTGTTGTCTTTTATCGCAAGGTCGTAGTATCATAACATCGCAGCATCGCAACTTTGCGGTATCGCAGTATCACAATATCGCAATATCGCAGATTGTTATAATCCTTGTGTAATTCATGTGATTTTTGCGATGTGTGATATGCGATATCGCATATCGGTGATTTTTAGAGTTTTTTTAAATGTGAGTGTTTCTTTAATGTATGCGATGCGATGAGGTTTCGCGTCGCAATCTCGCTTTTTGTCATTTTAACTCATTAGAAGGTGTATCCTATCATTATTTGCGCATTGCGATATCCTTTAAGGAGTGAATTTGATTTTCTTCATTATGGAACTTAGGTTTTTTAGATTTTTCAAGGTATTTTCCTAAGTCCATGATGTTGTAAGTTTCATCTAAAAAAGAAAATGTAACACTAGCTAATTTTTTTATTTTTACTGAGGGTCCCCACTTATTTAGTATTAGCAATAATACTTCATAAGGAGGGGGGTTGTCGGTGGCCACTGCAATTGGCGATTCACTTGGAAGAACCAGTTATCTCTGTATTTCTATTGAACCTTTTTAGCTTCCAAAACAACAGTTTTTTCATAAAATTAAACTTTATTATGGAAAGACAAAGTACATTATGCTCTAACCTGTCAATGACATTTTGTTTCAGCTATTTTCAACTTTGATTATTTGCTGCCTCAAGTTAGTCCTTGTGTTTACATCAGTCATTACTTGATCTGTAAAGATAAAACAAAGTATTCTCTATAAACCAATTTTAAAATATACTCATTTGTCATAGGTAGAGCCTCTGCTACCAGCAGGCGTTCATAGCCTCGACAAGGTTACATTTTACCCAGCAATGATCCTGTATCCTACTTAAAGAAACCTACAATTCTCAAAGAAGAATCCACATCCACACTTATTGCTTTGATTTTCCTTTTATTCTTAAAGAACAATGTCTTGGTTTGGTAGCCAATTTATGACACAGTCATTCACTCGATTTATAACTTTGCTGAACAAGTTGGCTCGTGATGAAACCCCTTGCCTCTTGATTGTAACAATCTTGAGTTGTTGCCCTGTTGTGGTATGCAATATTTGGCAAAGTCAGCAAGTTATAATATCTGTGATTATGATAAGCCGGCTCGTGATGAGACCTCTCATTCTTCAAGATGAAGTGTATCCTTGGATTATTCCTCTGAAAGTTGTGATTTTCTTAGCAGGGAGGAAGTCATTGTTTTCTTTAGATAGCTCTGGACGACAATGATAGAGTTTTTGGAAGTAACTGTTCTACAAAGAATCTTTATTTTGTTATTGATACCTTTCATTGTACTGATATAAAACAATTTCTTCACTAAAGGTTATTTTCATCAAACTTTATGAAGTTGAAACTAGTGTCCTATCTAGGTTAGAGTCTTTAACTGTATCTTTCAATAATAAAGATCAATTTTCCAAAAGATTTGCTATCTATACAAGCGAAAAATCAAAATCTGAAAGAGAGTTGGTGTCTTTTTCGTAAATGCCTAATGTAACCATTCACAACTGGTTTTATTATGAAAAAGAAAACCTATTATTCTACAAATAGAAGAATAATCTTCTATGGAAAATATTTCTTAAGAATTTGTCCATTGACAGGCAAAGAGTCTCTTTTACCTGTTAAATCCTGTAACACAAATGTCGATGGACCTAAGAGTTCTACAATTTGAAAAGGACCAAGCCACATTCTTTGAAATTTTGTATGTTTTCCCTTTTCTTCGTGTGCCTTGTCCCATTTTAAAACTAAATCTCCCACCTGAAAATCTTGTCTGGTCATTATATTTGAATCAAAAGAGGATTTTACTAGTGCCTGATGATGAGCATGCGTTTTCTTAGCTTGTTCTCGTTGTTCTTCTAATTTGATTATTTCCATTTGCCTTAAGTGTAATGAGGAAGTTGGTACTTCATCAATGTATTGAACTAGAGACAAAGAAGGAATTGCTAAATGAGTCGGAAGAACTACTTCTCTCCCATAAACTAAATTAAAGGGAGAAGTGCCGATGGAAGCTTTTCTCGTTATTCGGTTTGCCCATAAAGCGTATATTAAGGATTTATGCCAATTTTTATGATTTTGGTCTACTGTTCTTTTGATAATCCTGATTAGGTTTTTGTTTGTAGACTCGGCTAATCCGTTGCCTTGTGGATAATAATTGGATGAATATTTAAGTTTGAATCCTCTTTTAAGTGCAAATTCAGTCATTGCATTTCCAGGAAAGTATGATGCATTATCGAAAATTAAAGAGGAAGGTAATCCAAACCTGGTGATTATAAATTGATCTATGAACTCAATGATATTTTCAGCATTAGCTGTCTTGAGTGGAACTGCTTCTACCCATTTAGTAAAATAAACTATTGCTGTAAGGATATATCTATGCTGCTTGGAAGAGTGAGGAACGATCTCACCTATTATGTCCAATCCCCACTGACTGAAAGGTTGGTCAATGTTAACTGGTTGTAGTGGTAAGGATGGCTTCTTCTGTCTCCTAGCAATAGTTTGGCAGACTTGACATTTCCTCACATAACTGTGCGAGTCTTTGAATAACGTGGGCCAGTAATATCCTGCACACAAGATTTTATGTGCAGTAGTATCTCCAACGTAGTGTCCGCCTGCTGGCCCATCGTGGAGTTCCTGCAAAACTTTATCAGCTTCAGATTTTTCAAGACATCTAAGGAGAACATAATCGTAATTCATTCTAAAAGGAATATCATTTATGAGCTGATATTGTTTGGCTTTTAATCTTAGAGCTCATTTCTTAGTGTAATCGAGGTATGAAGGAGCATATCCATTCTTAAGATAATAAATGATATCAGCATATAATTACTCTTCATCGTTTAGGCTTACCTCGCACACTTGTACCTCTATAGATGGGATTTCAGAAATTTGCGATGCTCCAGCCAGCATTTTGCAAAAGCCTTGACCTCTTATAATGTTTTCTGGTTTAATTTCTATGTCATATTCTTGTAAGGCAGTGACCCAATTGGCCCTCTTCTCACCCACATCCTTTTGTACTAGAAGATTCCTTACCGCTGGAAATGGTACTATAATTTTGGTATGGGTTTTGAGTAGAAAAGGTCTGAAGCATTTGATTGCTTTGAAAATAGCATAAGCCTGTTTCTCCACGTTTGAGTAATTTACTTCAGCACCCTGCAAATTTGAACTGAAATAAGCAATTGGTGCTTCCACCTTTTCTTGATTCGTTTGAGTGAGTATCACAGCATATGACTTATCTGAGGCAAATGTGTATAAAATAAAAGGCTATGAAAAATTCGGAGTTGCTAAAGATGGAGCATTAATAATAGCCTGTTTGATCAGGTTAAACGCTTCATGTTCATCTTGGCCCCATTTAAAATTAGAGTTCTTTTTTATCATGGTTTGTAAAGGAGATACGATTCGTGAAAAATCTGGAATAAATCTCTTTACAAAATTGATTTGACCAAGGAAAGATTGCATGGATTTTTTGTTATGAGGTAAGGATATTTCAGAAATTTCTTTGATTCTATCAGATTCGATGTGAATTTCAGATTTTGACACTATGAATCCTAGAAGTTTCCCTTCACTTAATGCGAAAAAATATTTCTTTGGGTTAAGTGAAATTCCGTACCTTAAACATCGTTGGAAGATTTGCTTCAAGTCTTTGAGATGGTCGCCTCGTTTCTTGGAGTACATGGTTATATAATCCAAATAAATTACTACAGATTTATTGACTAAACCTTTAAATGTAATGTCCATGGCTCTCTAGAATGTGGCACCAGCATTAATCAAACCAAATGGCATCTTTTGATATGCATATGTGCCCCATTTAGTTCTGAATGTGGTCTTCAATTGATCATCAGGATGTACCAGAACTTGATTGTATCCTAAAAATCCATCCATGAAAGACATTAATTCTGAGCCTGCCACTGCCTGCAATATCTTCTCCATAGGTGGTAAGGGAAAATTGTCCCTTTGACAGGCTTTGTTGAGATTGCGAAAGTCAATACAAATCCTAATATCTTTGTTTTTCTTTCTAACACGTACCATATTGGAGACCCATTTAGAATGTCTGATAGGAAAAATTATCTTGGCTTTCAATAGCTTATTGAGTTCGGTTTTTATCTGATTTTCTAAGTTGGGATGAATCTTTCTCAATTTTTGTTAGACAGGTTTTTTGTTATCGATCATAGGAATAGTATGTTGGATGATAGAGGTGTCGTATGTTTTGAGTTCATCATAATTCCAAGCAAAAACGTTTTTGTATTGTCTCAAAAGACGAATATATGCTAGCTTTTCTTCTGGGGCTAGGCCAAGGCCTAGATTTATGTTTTGGGGTTTGGCATCGGTTCCTAGGTTTATCAATTCGTAATTCAAGGTCGAATTTTGGAGCTTTGAATTGGTAGACCTTTTAAACCGATCTTTCAAATCTTACAAGTCTTCTAACTTGACCACTGATTTAGTTATAGTATTGTGAGTGTTATCTTGCTGTAATTGCTGATCATGTTGATCTTCGTCGATTATTTGATTGGAGTATGATCCTTCAGAAGTAAGGAAATTTACAATATTAGGATCGTCATTGAATATTCTCCAATTTGTGATGTTGTCAGGAATAGAAGGTCTAAAGATTAATTCTATTGAGAATATATCTGGACTAAAATCTTCTGAAGGAATGAGCTTAGAAGCTACATTAGCTAAAAGGTCAGCGCTTGCATTCTGGAGTCTAGGAATTGATGAAATATTGAATGCTGTAAAATGCTCAATCAGATCTTGAACTAAAGATTGATAGTGTTTTAAATGACCTGACAGGCAATGTATAGTATTCCGTACCTGTCTGATTACAACTTCAGAGTCTCCGAAGACTTGGAGGTACTTTATGTCTAGCTCGATTGCTTTGTACAACCCTTGAACTAAAGCTTCATATTCCGCTGTATTGTTGGTACTATCAAATTCGAGCCTGCATGTTAGCATGATTTTGTCTCCTTCTAGACTAATTAGCACGCATCATGCTCCTGCTCCCTCGTTAGATTTAGAACCATCAAAAAATAATTTCCAAAACAAAGATTTATTTATAGGTTCATCTAAAAAATTAATACATTTTGAACTATCCGTTTGAGAAAAAATTTCGACTTCGGACAAAACGGAATGTTCTAAATATGGGGACGTATGAGCATTAAAATTGCTAAGAAAAGAATCTACTAAATAATTTCCAATTATGCTATTGTTATATGCTACTGGTTCATTTTCCCCTTCTAACTCTGTTACTATGTACTTCTAATGTAATTCTCATTCAAATTTTATTTGATTTGGCTGACCATTGTAAGGCAGCCACATATGCGACCAGTAAGTTGTGAAGTATCCATGGATTTTTTTGACCAATCCCTGCTAAGAATTAAGCCATAAAATTCAGGGATATCAGCCACTAAAATTTCAATCACTTGACATACCTTCGGGTTGGATGACAGCCTTATGGTTACTTGGTTTAGTTCGTCGATGACTTCGACTTGAGACCGATCCAGCTAAACTATGCGAACAATGGATTTCTGTGGTTCAACGTTTAATTTGGTGCATATGGACTTCGGTAAAATATTCGATGAAGCACTTGAATCCACTAAACAATTATGTACATTTTTGTTAAACATTTCATATGTAAGGAGAAAAGGGGGAGTATGAGATCTTGATCTACCTCCAATTAAAGTGATGTCGTTTGGATCATTCTTGTTATTCGTATTAGTTGGAGGTCTTCCCATGTTCTAAGAAGCTTGAGAAATTACAGCAGCAGGCAAAGGTGCAACTGGCACAACATGTAATTCTTTCATCATTATCTTTTGTTGATGCTTTAGCTTGCTCTATTCATACAGAGTGATATTGGCCCTAGCCTTTTTCATGTCTTCTATGATATTGTACTCCATTTAATCCAAAACGATCAGTGTTTTAGATGGAGTAGGTAAATCTGTTTGGATTGGGCTAGTTTGAGTCACTTTAGATGTCGTTTTCTTTGTTGTGACTTTATCCTTCGTTGCAGAACTTGCACTCTTTGGTTTTGGGGTAGTTTGGGGAGGATCAAGCTGATTTCTACTTCGTGTGTTAACTGGGAATACTTCTTGATCTTCCTCTTGTGGGAGGATGAAATACCACATTCCTTGTAATTCTACAACTTCTTCATCATCGGTTTGCCCTTCAGTGGCAATTTCCTCTTCCTCTTCCTCGGATTCAGCACTTGTTATAGCATTGGGTGGCCTTGAATCCATTGGTAGACCTCTTTTAAAAGCTCTGTAGGGCCTTTTTGAAGAAGTTTCTGCTACTTGCTTTTTTATGTCGACCATTTCATTGGACATGGTCTTAAGAACTTTTTGCAATCCCTCCAAATCAAATGGATCTTTTGCTTGTTTCTTCTTGCAATCTTCTTTGAATGTGACCTTTTTAGACTTCCATTCTTCTATTGTGGATTTCTTCTCTAAGGCTATTATACGTTTCTCTACAGCTATGGCTTCTTTCATGTTTTCAGCAAGGGTTGTTTTATTAGCCCTGTCCACGAAGATTGCTATGTTCGATGGTAATGCAGTGATATACCATTCACATCGCACTTCCTCGCTGGGCTGGGAAGTAGTAGGAATTTTGTTTAGAATTTTATTGAAACATAGATTGAAATCTTTGATCGATTCTCTAGATTCTGCCCTAAGGTTGGATAGGTCATTGATTAACGTTTCCGTAGACCTGTCATCACCAAACTTGGTTAGAAATTGGTATTGGAAGATGTCCCAACTGGTAATAGATCGAGAGCGTAATGAGAAATACCACGATCCGGCTGTTCCTTGTAGGGTATAAGGAAACAATCGAACAACATCATCTTCATTAGTAACTCCGTTGAGGTTGATGGATAGCATAAAGTTGTTTATGTGCCCTTCTGCAAGCATGCCTGCCTCAGGATTGAACTTGGGCAGCCATTTCTCAGGATGGGCCGGTACTTGACTCAAAGGTGTAGGCATTAAGACTGCCCCAGGATTGTTCCATGGAGACTGGGCCATTGCCGAACTGCTAACAGGGGGATTTGTAGAAAATGATCCCTGTGGTTGAGAAGATGAGGTGATTATGATCGCAGATGATTGAGAGGGAGTTGTAGGGATTCCACTAGGTGGATTAATAATGGTCTGAGGTGGAGGAGTAGATGGTTGACTTCGCGGTGGAGAGGTTGAGATGGATGACGTTGATGAAAGAGTCTCGCTTTCGGACCCTTTAGGTGACTTCCTTGCTCTTTTCCTTTTGGGACGAGGTAGTTCGGTTGGCCGAACACCGAACTTTTCACTCTTTAGTTTGGTTAGGGGATGGGCAGGGTTATACTACGAAGTCACGCTGCCCTAAGATTTATCAAATATTTGAGGGGAAATGGAAAATTGCTGAAGCTAATGAATCAGAGATTCGACTTCAGGAGGTTCAATAATAGATTGTTCTAAAATGTTAGGATTTGTAGCGGCGAATGATGCTCTAGCGACTTCTAACTCTGGATTTAAATGTAATGGAGAAGTTGGAGTAGATGGTGAGGGTGATTCACTCTCAGAATGTTATTTTGATTTGGATTTACTTGTCATTCATAGTTCAGGCCCTCCTTCTAGCGCCAAATATGTTGAATGCCCTGAAAATCGGGTCGACAACAAGGGGGATACCCGCCCAGTCCGGACCTTGGTTGGAAGCTCCTTATCCGTTTGGTATAGCGGGTCCGACTGCGGATATGGGACCAGTTTCCCAATTTAGTGTGTGTGTGTGAGAAATATGGGTGTTTCTGTTCTAAATGGAATACTTCTATCTAATCTAATGTTATGCTATTGTATTCTAATAAACAGAAAAACATCGAAATTTATGCTAACCTGGGGTGTGATCTTTCTTCTATGCGATCTAAAAAGATTTCAAACAATAACTGGTAATAAAGATCATTCAGCTATCATAAGAAAAGAATTCGATAAAGTTGAGCTACTTCGTATAAGAAGTTAGACGAAACAAATGTTAAAACTTATCGCATAAATGAGCTATTCATACACTAAACATAAACAAATAGTTATCACCATACAAAAGTGCCAAATGATAACTCAGAAATCCATTCTGTAATATATAAACAACTGAAAACTGAATATCACTTTAATGCATAAGCAAAAATGGTTAAGAGATAAAAGTACCATTTATAACTAGTCCTACTCATGAGCTTCAAGTGACAATTGATTTATCTCTCCTTGATTTAACATCTACTAAGAGTACAGGAGTGCAACATTAGTAGTAGATATCAAATGCAAATATCAAATAAACCCTGTTCCATTCATTCACCAAAACCTCCTTTGAGGGTGCAAAAGTGCATGTTATGACGACAAGTTTTTGATAAATTTTTGGACCCTTCTCTAAATGCATGATAAGGGTTTAAATACTACTAACTAAATAACATATTTACAGAAGTTGAGGATTCGGTTTAAATGACCGTCCTCTTTCTAAGCAAAACTATTCTAAAATTAAATCTACTATCTAACTATTTCTATATCTACTCCTTAATGTCGCAAGCATTCAGTATTTCCCTGAGTAGAGTCGGCTGACTGTCTTCTGTCTTTGGTTGAGTTAAGCAAATAGAATCGGCAAGAGCTGGCATTATCTTCTCAATAAAATTGATGATATGCTTGAGAATCATCCAATGAATATGTATCATTACCATGTATGCCTGGTAAAAATCCCATTTCAACTTGGTTAACCTTTGGGCTGCTTCTGCTTTCCCTTCAGTCTTCTGTTTCCAGTTTACTTCTATCGCTGATTTCTTGCAATTTTCGGGGCTCGCAGGTAACTGAGTAACTAGGGACCTTCCTTTTCAAACAATTTTTCTTAGCGATGCGTGATTAGCGATTTCGGAAACTGCCTCTGTTTCTTGATACGGGCTTCCCTGATGCGGTTTTTGCCTCTTGCGCCTTTTTCTCTCATTCGGTATAAAGCTCAAAATTTATAAAAATAGTGATTCCGTGAGCTCTTGACCCTGAAAATTAAACTGTCTGTTCCTGGTATCAGCGTTGTTCAATACCCATTCAACCATGGCTGTACATGAGAAATCTGTGATAGATGTTGTTGGAGAGGTAAATCCCCTCTACGGATAGAGGCGATCCCTACTAGCCCAGAACGGGTCTAGCAACAATCAAACAATGCTATCATGCAAGTTCCTAATTGCAATTAAAAGGTAGGTGATTAAGACCTACTTGAGATCCAACGCTTCCGTTTGTAGAAGAGATATCGCCCACGTTCCTTTGCCTTGGTTGTTCATAATCCTCCACTATCCATGTGAATGGACCCCTGCACACAAAGAGAACAACACAAACACAAGCGTGAAATCTAATATATGCAATTATACATCAGTCGGGAAGGATATAATTCAACATCAACCATTACAAGTACAACGAGAATGGAACCATAATGATAGTCATCTATTATTAATAATCAACAAAGGAGAATACAACCAGCATCCTGACATCAAGTCCTCCTTTGGCTGGGTGCTCAGCTACACAAGTCTTGCAAAAGCTTGAAGGGGTGAGGGACAAGCTCTCTCTCTCTTTAGTGACAAAGTCTCCTTACTTAGGTAAAGCCTTATGGATACAAAGAAGGCTTCTTGCAACTCCAATCTTTTGATATCTTCCTTTCAGCACAAGTATTGCCACTAGAGTCAGAACTATCAAAACTAGCTTGCTCAAGCCATGGAGACAAGCTTTTATAGAGGAAAAGGAAGAGATAAGGTCAATCACAACAATAATGGATTTGGCTTCATCACTTGGAAACTTCCATGGAATGGTGGCAAACTACTTTCCATCCAAGGAGAT
>APFE031212510.1:51235-68137 GCA_000404065.3 Pinus taeda | reverse complement strand
GCATACAAGGAACTTTTGCCTGCACACATGTCCATCAATGCAGCCTACAGCACATCAAGAACATGGCAGTGTTCCATATTTTGGGTTATTAAAGGCTAGAAGACATGCTGTTATACATTTGAGCAATTTAAGGATTTTTGGAGTCGAGAAGCAAGGGACATCTCCTAATACTACTGGGCAGTTAAAGATTCAGCGTTCAAGGTCAATATGGCGTATTAAACATCCAGCTCATCCAAATCTAAAGAAGACCAGGTGTCAAAGAACAAGGAGAAGCCACCTTTGCATGGAAAATGGAGTTAGAGTCATAGTTAATTTAGAACTTTTTAAAATTCCAGTCAGCACTTTATTGTATTTAATAGTCAGTTAAATAGCTGATAGGTGTCATTAGAGATAAGGATCGAGTTATTAAATTCCCCTCATGCTGGAGGAGAAGTCGAATTAGTTAGAATAAGATTTCTATATATAGCTGAAACAACAATGTATGAGGTTTGGAAATTTTTATAACAGAAGTACTGTTTTGGTCTTATGTAAGCCCATTTTCAGTAATATAATTCTGGCTTTTCTTCTCAGGATTCAGAAGGGATTTCCATTCAGAATGTGTGATTTGTTCTTTCCTTAATGTCTTTTACAGTTGCATATATGTGTAATCACTCAGAATTCACTGATTGTGCTATGATTTCTTGTATGCATGTATGAACTGTGGTTTTATATGAGTTGTGTTCTGAACATCTAAATGCTAAGTGCCCTGACTTCTATGTAAAGGCAGTATCATTGTTTACTGAAGTATGATTGACTCCATAGGCCCAATGGAAACTTATGTAATGTTTATCCAACCTTTATATTTGTCAATGTTGTTACACCACAAGAGTTAGCCATCTTATCATTAGTCAAAATAAATAACACTTTTGAGAGAGCCCTCTCAGGCTAAGGAGGCTAAGCCTTAGTCAAAAGATTGGTTTGAAATAGTTACTTGAAGTCTTCCTGGTCTGCAGCCTTCCAGGGTAAGATTTTGAGATAACAACATCAATGCTTTCAACGATTTTACCAAGTTGTTTATTGTAACATTTGTAATCTTTGTTGTGGGGAGAGTAGCCAAGTAAAATGCCTTCATCTGCTCTAGGTTCAAACTTGCCAAGATTTTCATCAGTCCTTTTAATGTAGCATTTGCTTCCAAAAACTTTGAAGTATTTCAACGTGGGAATCTTACTGTACCAAAGTTCATGAGGAGTCTGAGTGTTGTTTACCCGGACGTTTGTCTTATTGAGAATAGTAACAATGGAAAATGCGGCTTCACCCCAGAAGGTTGCGGGAGTCCAAATTCATCAAGCATAGCACGAGCCATTTGTTGAACCGTTCTGTTCATCCTTTCCACTACTCCATTTTGCTGAGGAGTCCTTGTGGCAGAAAATTCCCTTCTTATTCCATGTTCTTCACAAAAATCAAAAAATTCATCTGAGGTAAATTCCCCTCCTCGATCAGACCTGAGACATTTGATTCTGTGATCTGATTCGTTTTCAACCAAAGCTTTGAATGACTTGTACTTTTCGAAGGCTTCATCTTTATACTTCATGAGTCTTATCCAACACATCCTTGAAAAGTCATCAATGAACAATATGAAGTACTCTTCTCCTCGAGGTGACCTCTTCCTAGTTGGACCACATATATCGGTGTGAACAAGTTCAAGTGGCCTGCCAGCTGATCCTTCCTTCTCAGGAAAATTTGTTCTGGTTTGCTTACCAAATTGACATGATTTGCATATTGTATTGTCTAGAATTATGATGTCAGGGAGATCACTAACCACCTAATATTTGCATGCTTTCCTTATCTGGGAGAAGCTAAGATGCCCCAATCTTCTGTGCCATAGCCCATGATCATGATTCTTGCTTAGATAGCATTGTTGTTCCCCTTCTTTGAATATGTATAAATTATTTGGAGTTATTGTGCCTTTGATCATTGTTTTTCCTGTGTCAAGCTCACGAACAATACATCCATTTGATCTAAATATTACCTCAGTTCCTTGATCGCACATTTGACTAACACTCAATAGATTATGCTTTAAGCCATCAACATACATAACATTTCCAGCTTTGACTTTCTTTTTCAACTAAGCAGAACCTTTACCTTTTATGAATGCAGGGGTGTCATTTCCAAATGAGACCTTCTTTTCCCTTTCTAAGTCAGTATATGACTGAAGTTTTTCTTTATCACCTGTCATATGTTTTGAGCATCCATTGTCAATGTGCCATTGATTTTCCTGTCCTTCCGCATAAAAGGCTATCCCACATCTTTTTGGTTGCGGTTCTTTCTTTTTCCATGGTTTGGAACTCAGTGGAGCTGGCTCCTTCTGAGTTGTTTTCCGAAACTTGCTTCTACATTCAAAGTCTTCATGACCGAAATTGTTACAGATAGAACATTCTATTTCATTTTCAAGAGCAGAAACGTTATTATAGGTTCTTTTCATGATTCCTGTCATAATCCTTTGTTTTTCAGCTTCCCTAGTCATGATGGTCTTATAGGCAACACATTGAGCAGCTTTATGACCAAAGTTATGACAAGAGAAACATTGGCCATTGAATAAATTCCTGCAATTATCAAATATACCAACCATATGACTATAGTTTCCATTTACATCCATTCTTGAGCCAAAATGATTTACCTGTGGTCGATTGAAGCTTCTGTTCATCCTTGAAGTAGATTTCCCCCGATTTACTTGGTAATTTGCATTATGCTTTTGTTGTCGATTGTCAACTTGTTCACTTCTCCTTGCTGCATCAAGATAACTTTTGGAGGTGGATGGCTTCTGCGCTTACTTCGGAGCTTGAGATGCTTCTTCGGAATATCCGAGACCTGTCTTGATTAGAGGAGAACATTGCACTTTGATAATCTCATCTAAAGTTTCAGATCCTTTAGCAAATCTGAGATTGAGGGATTTTGTTTTCTTAATTCCTTTTCTAAGTCCCACAATTTCACATTCTAACTCTTCATTGTGTTTATCTTTTTCAGCAAGTTGGAATGTTAGAGTATTTATAATCATATTCTTTTCCTCTAAACACACTTTAAGTTTAGAAATTTCTTCATAAATACCTTCTTCATTTGTAGCATCCAAGAAATCATCATCTTCAAAAGCCATCAAAAGTCTATTATCATTACCTTGTTCATCTTCATCACTATTTGACAATCCATCACTGTCTTCATGCGTGTAATAGCTCTTCTTACTTACATTCTGTTTTCTGTTCCATCTAATAAGTTCCTTACCTTTTTCCACTTTATCTTTATGAGGACATTTTGCAGCATAATGACCGACTCTTCCACAAGCAAAGCATTTGAAAGGCAGCTTACCTCTAAATCTTCTAGTTCCCCGTTGAAGGTTCTTAACAAAATTTGATTCTTCCTCTTCTTTTGACATTTGTCCTGACTCATAGTAATCTCCTTTTCCTGAAGCCTTGAATGCAACTTCTCTCCTTTCTGATGGTCCTCCTTTTCTCATTTTGTAAGCAGTTAGAATTCCGTGTAGCTGTGACATGGTAAGGTTCTGTAGATTCTGCTTTTCTTCTATGGCAGAAACTTTGAGTCAAACTTGGGAGACAAAGATCTTAAAACCTTTTCAACCACAACAGCTTCTTTTATTTCTTCACCCAAGTTTTTCATACAATTTACGATCTCATCTATACGTAGGAAATAGCTAGCCACACTTTCATCATTATGCATTCTGAGACTTTCATATTGAATTCTAAGAGTTTGTAATTTTTCTCGTTTTACCTATTCATCTCCTTCATAGCTTAGAACGATCTTGTCCCATATCTCTTTTGCGCTTTTTAGCTGCATAACCTTGATGAATTCTGATTGAGATAGACTTCCTAATAGTGTATTGACAGATTTTGCATTTGTTTCATACTGCTTCTTACCAGTTGCATCTGTAGGAGTTGCTGATGGAAATGTGTATCCTGTTTCCACAATATCCCGAACTTCTGTACCAAGAGATTGAAGATAGGCAGTGATTCTTACCTTCCAACAGACGAAGTTGCTCCCATCAAAAATCGATGGCCTGATAGATGCTTCCTTCTCATAGTAGCTCATGATGATAGATCTTCCTTCAAGCGATCAAGCTTTTCCTGAAGGACCTGCTTTGATACCAATTGTTGGAAATAATACTGAGAGGGGGGGGTGAATGAGTATTATCAAATTCTTTTTCAATTTATACAACCATTTGTAGATCTGACTAATGAAACTTTCAGACTTATAATCTAATTTATTCTTCAGATGTTTCTCATTAATCTATGTGTTAGAGCCATACAACAATAAACAGGAACAGGAAAAATAGAGTAGACGATCACACCAAAGAACACAAGATATAAGGTGGAAACCCAATGTGGGTGAAAACCACCTGCTGCAATATGTCTCTATCTTCTTTCAATTAGAAACTTCTTTCTTCTACAATGATTCTGTATTGGTGCAGTCTTATACCAGCACACAGGCTTCAACCTGCAGAAGGCTACAACCTTCTCTCGTTCTCCAGATTCTCCTAGAAGGGAGCTCCAACCCCCTTAGCTCTTGTACTAGCTGAGATACTAGTACGTAGGTGCTGACCTACTGAAGGCTTCAACCTTCTCTTTTCTTCCAGGGACCACGTTTCATAAATTTTTAGACTGGATCCATGAACATCAAATAATCATCAAGTATATGTGCATCAACCAATCTCTTTTCCACAAACAACTACTGAATCAACCAATAACTTCTCAGAATGTTGTAACCAAAAAACAATACTAGTACCAAACACCAATTCTAAACCCAGAACACTGCAGCAATAGACAAAAGCAGCTAAAATATATTTCAAGAAAAGTCCGCAACTTCACTAATAGAAAACTGCGGATATCCACACTTCCGCTGAGTCGAGTCCTGCGGACCTCCGCACCTACGCTGTGTCTGAACCGCACACCTCCGCACCTGCACCCGTGTCTAGACTGCGCACCTCTGCACCTGAACTCGTGTCTGGACCGCACACCTCCGCACCTGCACCTGTGTCTGGACTGCGCAACTCCGCACCTGAACCCGTGTCTAGACCGCGCATCTTCGGGTATAGATAATTTATCAGTCTTCGCTTATACCCCCAAACTATCAGATTTATAGATCTGATCATGTGCCAAGGAGATCTCAACCCTTCAGTAGATCTGTCTTGTAATGCTCAGGTTTCTCCTTGATTCAGGTCCAGCTATAACTCACCAACCGATCACTAGTATTTCAGATCTTGTTCTTCTTAAGATATTCAACACACTTGCGTACGGCCAAATGATCTCCTTTCCCTTTTATAGACTAGGCCTTACTCAAACCATGTTCCAAAACCATAGGAATCCAATACTAGGACCAAAAACCTAGGTTCAATACTTTAGATGCAAAACCACGGACCAAAACCATAGGATCAAAAACATTAGACTAAATACCATGGACCAACCACAAGATTTCCCACGTGTGTGCATTTTTCTCTGCATGAAAGTCCGTGCATTTTAGGTTCGCACCTTTTGTTTGAAACACCTGTGAACATGTCCGCATATTTTCAACGGCGTACCTGCAGAACCAGCCGAGGACCGCATCTTTTTGAACAGGAACCTGCGGATATCTTATTTTCTTCATTCTTTGAGTGCCTGAACTTGTGATCTGCTATTTGAGAGAGTTGCCATCAAGGACAACCCTTGTGCCATAGAACCAATCCTGTGTCATAATGCCAACAGACACCACCAAAACCAGCCATCCTTGGGTTTCCTTTGGAGGCTCCATCTATGTTAATTTTCAAGAAACCATGAGGAGGAGGTTACCAAAAGTCTTTACCAACGTTTATCCGACTCACATCCTTGTGTATGCTCTAGGGAACTAGTGAATGGAGACCCAACTGCAGTATCATATGAGTGTCCTGGGGCAGATTTGGGTTCTCGAGAGGTCTTGCTAACATGGCACCAACAATGTCCTTGAGATATATTAATATTTGTGTAATAGTGTTCTAGGTTGAGCCAATTTTTCCCTTGAAAATCCTACCATTGTTCTCTCCAGACGTCCCAAATTAAGAAGCCTGGAACCAGAGTCCAAGCGTTGTTGATGATCTCATTACCTGAGAAGTTCCTTCTCCAATTCCTCAAAGTGTTATTAATACTGAGGCCATCCCTATCAGTTTGACTGAAGACTGAGGCCACCCAGTCCCACAATGTTGAGGTGAAGGGGCAAAGGTTGAGTAAGTGTTCCATCGTCTCCTCTTATCTGCCACACAGATAGCATTTGGATGGGCCAACAAAACCTTTCTTCAAAAGATTTTCCCAAGTTAGAATTTTGTTTTGTTGAACTAACCACATGAACACCTTTATCTTCATCCAATGCAGGTGCTGCTAGAGGTTCTTCCATGCCTTATCATGGTTTTGATAATCAAACCCTAGGGCTATTTGTTTGGCTTATTTTAGGTTAAAGTTACCTTCTGCGTTTCTTCCCCATCTTAGTTGATCAAGCAAGGATGAAACCAAAATTTTCCTTTGTTCCAAGTCCATAGCAAGAGAGTTTGCCTGAGCTTTCAAAGGGCTCTCTTCCCTTAGCCTAGATCCTTACATATTCTCCATTTTCCATTGTTCCTTACCTGCTCCCAGAAGTCACTCACCATGCATAAACCTTTGTTGTCGGTGTCATTCTTGAGATCAGTTAGTTCTTCCCTAAACAGATTTGGTTCTTGCTGCCAGTTGTCCTCCCAGAATCTTGCAAGGTTCCCATCTTGAATCTCCTAGAAGCTATGCTACTGGAAAATACCTCTATTTTCCCAGGCAAGATTCCAAATGTGGAAGCCCTTGATAAGCCTAGACATTCGAATATGATCCCTTTCCTGCCAATTTCTTGCATATTTCTATTTCCAAAGCTTGGCCCATGGGGTTGCCAATCCCTTGAGCCACCTCCACCAAAGCTTTGCACCCGAAACTCTACTGAGAGTTTCAAGGTCATGAAGCCCCAGTCCTCCATGGGCCTGAGGTTTGCATAGCTTATCCCAAGCTACCAAGGCCCACTTTTTTTTCTCTTCCCCTTTGCCCCAAAGAAAATCTCTTTGAATGTTGCCGATCTATTGTAAAACTCCTTTAGGAACAAGAAGAGCAGACATTATGAAAATGGGTATGACCTGCAGGATAGCTTTTGTGAGCACAAGGTGCCTTGCTAAATTTAAATATCTGCATTTCCATTTCCTGACCTTATCCTGAAGTTTGTTAATGACCGACTCCCACGCTCCCCTACTTAGAGGTTTGTCTGTAAGCGGCATTCCCAGGTACTTAGAGGGTAACTAATCCCTTTGGAACCCTAGAATTCTGGTAAGATTACTTTGAATAGCAATGTCAGTGTTAAAAAAGAAAACTTTTGATTTTTCAAGGCTTACCTCTGTACCAGCGGCCATAGCAAAGTCATTCAAGATTTGTTTAAAAGCTTTGGCTTCCTTGACTGTGGGAATGCCCTGCAACATAGTGTCATCCACAAATTGTTGGTGAGTTGAGGTCGTTCCATCTATGGTGAGTTTCAACCCATTGATTCTTCCCTCAACACTTTCCATTTTTATCGCTCTGCCTAGACCTTCCATCATGAGCACAAAGAGGAAGGGGGAGAGCGAATATCCTTGTCCTAGTCCCATAGAAGGCATGAAGTTTCTTGAGGGTGAGCCATTAAGCAGGATTGAGAAATTATCCATGGATGCAAGGGCCATAACCCATCTGATCCAATTGTGGTCAAAACCATAAGCTTTCAACATTGCCATGATGTAAGACTAGCTTAGCTTGTCATAAGCTTTGCTAGGTCAATTTGTATGATCATACTAGCTTTCTTGTTGCTTTTCAGAGAGTCTACCATCTCATGTGCTTGTATGATATTGTTGAGAATTTGTCTTCCTTCCACATAACCAGTTTGGAAGAAGGGGCTTGAGTCTGTTAGCAATCACTTTTCAAATTATTTTGTACACCATATTACATAAAGCTATGGGTTTGAATATGTCCGATGCGATGGATTTCTCTTGCTTCAGAATCAAAGATATGAAAGAGGCATTGAGAGCCTTCAGGACTAATCTAGATCTTCTTGAGTCTTCCACCACCTCAAGGATGTATTGTTTGACTGTTTTCCAGCATGCTTTGAAAAAGTCCACATTAAACCCATCCGGACCAAGAGCTTTCCCATTTTGCATCTCATTGATAACTTCACTGACCTCATCTTCGGATACTGGCCTATTGAGATTATGATTGTCTTCCCTTGTGACAAGCTTGGGAATGTACCTTTTGAATTTGTTAATGAATTGTGACCTATCTAAGAAAGGCTCCTTTGCAATGCTAAGGAAGTGTTGTACTAGGACAGATTCCATTTCTTTGTGGGTGACGAGCTCTTTCCCTTGAGAATCTTTGAGTTTTAGAATTTTGTTGTGTGACCTGTGACTCAAAGTTGACTTGTGAGAAAACTTTGTGTTTCTTTCCCCTTCTTTAATCCACTGTACTCTCAATTTCTGTCTCCAAAAAATCTCCTCTTGCCTGCACCTGTCATCCCATTCCTTCTGAAGAACATCTACTTGAGATTTCCTTTCCTTGTTAAAACCATTTGTGATCATAAGCTGATTAATCCCCTAAAGTTTATGTTCAACAACTTTTTTGGCTTCGAAAATTTTACCAAACTGTTTTTTGTTCCAATCTTTGAGTCTGATTTTAATGTGTTTAATTCCTTGTTGTAGCATGAAAATTTTGGTGCCTTTAAAGGGAAACTCTTCCATCCACCATTTATCAATATTGTTGGTGAATTCAGGGTGAGAAAGCCAGACATTTTCAAACCTGAAAGGTCTGTTCCTTGGTGTGCCCATAAAAGTGGCTTCAAGATGGACTGGCTAGTGGTCTGAGCCTCCAAAAGGAAGGATTGAAGTTGACATGTTAGGGCTTGTGAGAAATAGGTCCTCTGAGATCATGAATCTGTCTAGTTTAGAGGCAACTTGAGAAGCCCCTCCTCTCTTGTTGTTCCAGGTGAAGGTTCCATTTATTGTTTCAGAATCCACTAATCTCATGTTATTTATGAAGTTCTGGAAGGCAATGGAGTCCCTGCCTAGTGTTCTGGTACCCACTTTTTTCTCTGTAGGAGATTTGATCATATTGAAATCCCCTACCAGAATCTAGGGTATACTAGGATATCTCTCTCTTAGCTCCTCAAGGGAAGTGAGAAGCTTGAGTTTGTCTTCTAGTTTTTTAGGACCATAGACATTTGTAATGATGTAACTCTCCTTACCACCCACAGGTTGTATTACTAGCAAAAGATAGTTCTTGAACACTTCTGCATCTAGGATCCTTAACCTCTAGATACTCATACCTGCTCAACCATTTTCTATTTATTTCTTCGATTTTATCCATAGAGCATTTTGTTTCTTGGATGAAAACCATATCTAGTTTTCATGCTTTTATTCTGCTACTGAGATTTCTTTGTTTTCTTTTACTTCCTTGGCCCCTAATATTCCTAGTTGTAAACTTCATTACGAAATATTTTTAAAAGAGTAACTGCTTAGATCTTTCATCTTACCTAAGTTGATCATGAGTTTTCCACATTCTATTAGCAGCTCATTCTGCGTCTTCCTTCCTCTTTTCCTACCTGGGTTCTTGGAAGAGTGCCCCGGTGTTTCCTCCATTGTCTTCACCCCTCTACTTTCTTGGCTTTCATGGCTTCTTTTGACTCTAGAGCTTTTTGATTGGGATCTCCATAGGAAGAGTTGTTGAACCCTATCAAACTCCTCTTTTGGCAGGGAGTCAACTCATTTGGTAATACCCTGCTCCAGAAACTTTTCTAGATCCAAATTTTCCTTCTCAAGAATCTCTTGTAGTTCACAATCCTCCATTCCTGCCTTACTTGGGATCATCTCATGGTCCCTGCTGAGCTCCACAATGCTTAGTAGATCATCCTATTATTGGTTGTTCTCTAGTATGTCCTCCATGATAGTATCTCTATGCTTCTCATTGGTCTTAGTCTCCAATTTATGGTCTTCCCCATTGTTTCCCATTTCTTCTTCTAATATTTTGAAACTATTATGTCTCAGTTTTCCATCCTCATTGACTTTCTTTTGATGCCACTTTCCCCCTTTCCCTTTACCCCCCACCTTAGTGAAACCCTCGGGAACTTTGCTTGTGGTGGTTTTTTTGTTGCTTTCCAATTTGTTTAATGGGAAGTCTCTGTATAGGTGCCCATGTTCATGGCACTTGCAGCACCTAAATGGGACATGCTCATAGTCCACCGTCTACACCCATTCCTCATCATAAACTTCTAAAATGATCTCGTCTAGGAGTGCCCCAGATAGGTCCATTTCCACACATATTTGTGCGAAGGAAGTGTATTTACCTCTTAATGTCGCATCGGATGTCTTTCTAAAATGCCCTAGTTTATTGCCAATATCCTTTAGAGACTCTTGCAGCCAATAATATAAAGGAAGGGAGTAAAGTCTTATCCATACCAGTACTAAAGTGAACGTTTCTCATTCTAAGGCAAGTTCATCACCCATGGTCGCATGTACAGTCCTGCAGCAACGTAAAAATATGGTCCTCCCTTGAACACTCTGTCTTTATCTTCTAATCTCGTGAACACCACCATGAAGAAACCCTTGGATCCAAGATGAAGGTTTATTTCTCCTTTCAGTTTCCAGTGGTACCTTATCCATGCATGTAGGGCCTTCTCCATCAGCCAAGTCCCGATAAATTTTCATATGATCACATGTTTCGCGATGTGATCTCTGTGCACCTGTAGCGCTGGGTCAATTAAAACGACCCGGGGAGTGATGGTTGACTTGGGTTTGCAGCCCCCTGTTGCCCTCAAAGGTGCAACTTTCTAACTGATGCCCTCTTTCCTCTTCTCCCTACTATCTTCCTCATGATTTTCTCTTTGTTCGTGAGATTTTATTTTTCTTGAGTTAGTGTCCTCAGTGATCCCCTCTATTGGTTCCTTGAAGTGAAGCAGATCAAATTCCTTGTTTCTGTTAACGACTATGTGATTGTAAGAGGGAGCAGAACTCCCTCCTCCTTGACTCGCCATGGTAACCAGCTTTAAACCTTGACTCAAACCCTAGATCAGAATGCCAACCACAAGTTCATCTTTACAAGTAGTACAATTATCATAAACATGGTTTCTAAATTGGCAAATTTGCTTACATTTACTATCCTCCTTAAAAGCATTTAACTTGTACTTTTAGGTAAGTGTTTTTGAAAGCAGCTAGCTTGTTACTCTTATTTATTTTTTGAGAAAAGCCATATCTTGTATATTTAGACTATTGTATTGTGCAATATAAAGTTTGTATGAATATAAAATAAAAACAAACTACGTATATAATAGAAACCTTTTGGTCTCCTTTCCCTCCAATTTTATTTTCAGTTTGATTGTGTATTTTGGACATTGATACTATATTTATTTATTTACAATATTTATATTGGTATGGATATGAACTTTGTTTCACTACATTTTTGTGCAGTAAGTTTACACAAGTTTGTTTGGAAAATTACAATGGCCTTTGTAATATTTAAATTTTACTTTATGTGAATCTTTACATTATTGTTAGTTATATCTTATCATAAATTTTGTAGAAAAGTATACAAGTTTTTAAGAAACTTACAGTAGTCATTGCATAAAATTATTAGCCAATAATTTTTTGTTCTTTTGATTAATTATGTTAAATTTATATAGCAAAGATTGTATTCCAATAATTAAGATCAATTTTAAAAATGATATTTGTTTTATTAGCCGATAAAAATTATAGCAGTAGTTGTATATATATACTTGCTAGTTTTCTTTTGAGTAATTATGTTAAATTTATTAGCAAAGTTTGTACTCAAATATCTAAGATTAAATTGCAATGACAGGTGAATAGCCAAGATTCCATTTGTAATGAAATAAAACCCAGAGGACCAATGACACCTCCTGACCATTCACAATGTCGAAATTATGGATGTGATTGAGGTTGCCCACCACCACAACCAAGGCGACTTGAGTGAGATCATAAATAATCCATAAGTACCATCCTGCTATTTTTCGATTAGATAAATAATGTAAATATTTTAATTTCCTTTCCCTCTAGTTTTCATTTTCAGTTTGATAATGTATTTTGGACATTTTTTTTTCAATAGGGAAAAACATACATACTCTCATTGATATAAAAAGTAGTTATGTTTGCTTGGATTTTCAAATATTTTACTAAAAAACCATTATCTATCCCACATATTTTACTATCGGTACCTACCCACTATTTCTTCCTTGCTTACATCAATTTTGTTATAATTTTCAATTTAGGGTCTCTAAACAGAACACATGATTCTTTGTTCTTCAAGGATGACTAATATATCTACAAAAAAGAGATAATATAGATCGATTCATTGAACAAATGTTTCCTAAAAAGGCTCACAAGGAAAATTTTTATGGTTGTCCTTCATATTTTGATAACTCCTGAATGTTGAAATATGCCATTTTTGAACTCTAAAAACTTGATCTTGCTTCATTCCATGCTACAATCGTCTTTAGACAGACCATCAACTGCAATATTTTGCTCTCTGTAAATATGAGAGAAGGATATCATCTTAAATGTCTTAATCAATAGTATGATATGATTCATCCAATTAGATAATGATGTAGACTCGAAGAAAGATCTCATCTTAACCCACTCTATAATCACTTTGGAGTCCCCATAAACATCAATATTATCAATGGTGAGCCATTTAGCACAAAATATGACTCCCCATAAAGAAAGGAGTTCTTCTCTATTCTTTGTTCCAACACCATTGAACCAACTAAAATGAAAAAAAAAATTAGGCTCATAAGTATAAACTCCCCACTGCCACATCCCTTGAAAGATGAAGACCCATCAAATAATCTGAAAGGGTATTTAGATCATATTTGCTTAATTTAAAAATATCTTCTTGTTAACTTTTCCTTTTTTGTCCCTATCTCTTGAAATAGGCTGAAACCTTTAGGCAGGTCCCCCTTATATCTGACACAACATGTTCAAATATCCCAACATTCCTAGATCTCCAAATGCCCCACATGATGTAGAAAGGAAACCCTCTATAATATTTAAAATCCATAAACCATTGCAAAATACAATCTCCAATTGATGACATGTCCCAAGTGGCGTTTGTCTTTAACATTTGTAAAGCCTTGAGCCATACAAATACCACAAATGGGAAAGTGAAAAAGAGATGCACTACATCCTCTAAATGTTTCTACATATATAGTAAACAACTCCCTAGGCCTTGAAAGCCTCTTCTAAGATCTCAATTTTTGTGGGATCTCCCACTTCCATGTCTTTTGAAACCATAAATATTTAGAATCTGAACTTCATCCCTGAGAAATGCAGGAGTAAATGTCTTAGACCAAGATATTATTTTTTAATATATTTTTGTCCCATGTCATCCTATTCTCCTCCTCCATCAAAAGAATACCTGCTAGACTCAACTCAATGTTATACAGTTCCCACTCCTCAACTAAAGGACCCAAAATATCAATCTCACATGCATCTAACCACGAGTTTGAAACCGGATTTGGATTGCGGATAACATAAACATGATTAAGAAAAATGAGAACTTTGTTTCGTAAATAACTCAACATATGGACATATAGAGAATGATTAACAACCATACCTTTCATGGACGTCATACCAATATCCACCCACATACCCATACCTACCACCCATCTCAAATTACCCAGAAGCCAATGCTTTATCTTCATCATACTCCTGCAAATGTGAGTTGCCACCTTCATTTCTAGAGCCCCTACTTTGATCCAACTTTCCAGCTGCTTATTTTTGAGATATTTTACTTTAAAATTATTTTTTCAAATGTTATCTCCGCTTAATTTCCTCCACATACTTTTAATAAGAAGAACCTTATTGAAAAATTCTAGATCTTTTTTATCCCTTCTACCAGCATTTGCCTGCCTTGATAGCTCCCCAATGCAGACTAAATGGATTTTATGTTATGCAACCAACTCACAAAATAGAAGAAAAGATAGATCAATGACTTCAAAATTAGCCTCTTCGAGGGGGAAACCTCCTTTACATTACACAAAGAACAATTATTGAATGATACAAATGACAAGACCTCCTTTCTATATATAGGAGTCTAGGGGGTCACAATATAATCAGAGCCGACATAACAATAATAATGTAAGAGCACAACAATAACAATAGTGGGCTTCTATGGGGCACAATAATAACAATATGGGGACTACATGGGCACAAAAATACAATAAGGGGGTTGCACTAATAATAATAAGGGGCTACACTAGTAGTATAGGGACCTAATATGATCCTATCCTTCAAAAAAGTGTTGTCCTCAACGCTTGAGTAGTTATGGATACTTTTGTATAAAATTCTCATCCTCCCATGCAGAACCTTCAACAGTTAAATTATTCCACTTGATGAGATACTCTCAAATTGATCGATTTCGTAGTTATTGGGTTCTTGATTCCATGACAGATTTAGTTCCAATATGATTTTTCCTCCTCTTCAACTTTCGGAAATATTGTTTGAACTGGGAGCTTGTCACCTATAACCTTCTTTAAGCATGAAACATGGAAAACTGGGTGCACTTAGGAAGATGCAGGAAGCTCTAATTTGTATGCCATAGTACCAATCTTTTGCAGCACCTTGTAAGGACCATAGTACTTTGGTGATAATTTGTTATCCTTCTTAGCTTGCTTGAGGGACATTTGTTTGTATGGTTGTAGCCGTAAAAATACCCAATCGCCTACATCAAACTGCTTTAGTTGCGATGTTGATCTACTTGTTGTTTCATTTGATTATGCGCCAAAGTGAGGTTATCCACTAAGAGTTGGATAACTTGTTATTGATGCTCGATATGATTTTCAACTGCTTGAACCTTAGAATGATTGTCCAAGACTTTTTGGAGATCTTCAGAAATAGATGATTTCACTGTTTGAACCTTTAGTGAACATAATTGTGCAATTACGCCCCATTGTTCTTTATTTAGAAGCTTTGTCATTCCATTAGAGTAAATTATATTTCCTGGTTTCCTTGTGATACCCCTTAATTCAACTTCCTTTCCTTCCAAAAACAATTTCAAGAAAATTTCTTGAAAATTAAAAGCTATTGTACCCAAAGATTGTAACCATTGGACTCCTAGTACAACATAGCACTACCCATTGGAATGCAAAGCATTGGAATATTCAATATACATTCTCCCATGGATAGCTTGATATTATGGCACTTTCCAGAGCAATTTATGGTTCGTCCATTTTTAACCATCACTTGACACTCTCATGCTGGATATAGGAAGGAATTCAATTCCTTGTCTATCTTATAATGAATAAAATTATGGGTACTACCCGAATCAATCAACAATATTACCTTTTTCTTCTTGATATGTCCTTTTATCTTGAGAATTTGAGGAGTGGTAATTCCTATCAATGCATTACAAGATATGTTTGGATTCATTTCTTCTTTCTCTGGGATTGGTTCCTTGTGTATATTCTCTTCTTTTGATGTTTCTTGTTCCTTTTTTTCCTCCTCTTCCAAATCTATGTAAATTAATTTCTTCTCAGCATACTTATGACCTTTAGTGTATTTTCTATCACAACTATAACAGAGAATTTTTTATCCTTTTTCTTCTAATTTTTGTGGTGTAAACCTTATAGGTTGTCGATGACTAGCAGCAACAACACTTCCATCTTTATAGTTATGAGTGGTAGGCTTCCTTGTTGCCATAATTTTGCTTTCAAATTTTCTTTCCAACTTGTATACCTTCTCCAATGAAGCATGTTTCCAAAGGCCAACCTCATGTTGGATGTTATCCTTTAAAGTCCCTATGAAAACTTCAATCCTGTGCTTCTTTGGAATATTGTTTACCCTTATATTCAATTTTTGGAAGTCTTCAATGTGCTCTTCCATTGAACCCTTTTGTTTGAGATTCATCAATTGGCTAGAGAAGGTGTTTCTCTTTGTATCCTCACAATGTGCTATCATTTCCTCCATGAAAATTGACAAGGTGACAAGTGGTTTATGAGAAAAAAGCCATATATACCATACAAACTGTTTTGGTTCTAAATATAAATATGCAACACATACCTTCTGTGGTGGTTTCACATCATGTAGATCAAAATATTGCTCCATCTGTAGTATCCATGTTACGGGATCCTTACCATCAAACTTCCTCATATCGGTCCTTGGAATTTGGTGGGTCTTAAATCCAATATTAGGTTCTATGAAATCATGATTAAAATTTCTTTTGTTCTCATCATGAGTTTCGTCTACTACCTTTTTGCCATTAGGAAGCCCTTTTTGTAGCGACTTTGTCCCACCTTCCTTCAAAGCTTCCATGTCTCTCTTCAAATCTTCCATGTTGCCATTCAATTTTTCTTCTATACCATTGATCGTATTGATCATAGCTTTGATCGCATTCTTCAAATCATCCCTCCAATTTTGCTTACTAGTTGTTTCTATTTTCTTGATTCGTGTCAATCTTTTTCTTGCTTTTAGGAGTTCGATCTTGAATCTGTTATATCTATGTAATTTTGGATCTAAAATGTCTAAAATTTCTTCATGTGGTATCCCTATGAATCCTCCTTCCAACTCCACAAGTCTGATAGAGATTGGATTCCCCAAGAAAGAGTGATACGCAATCTCCCACGATGACCTAATTATAGACTAGTTTCATAGAGTGAACTTGTACGAAGTGACACTTGTCACTATTTCAACCTTCGTACCTGAAACCGATACCCAACAAACTATAGGTCGTCCACTTTTTGTCACCTTTTATGAATTTTTAATCTGATTCTTAGAGAGAAATTTATGACGATTTTCCCAAGGTCACCTGTTTGAGATTGAATTCTGGAGCCTGCGAAAAACCTAACTTCCTCAGTTCCTATCTCCAAAAATATGGCGAGAAA
>APFE031212510.1:40724-50175 GCA_000404065.3 Pinus taeda | reverse complement strand
AGACCTCTTCTTTGGTAATCGACCTCCCCAAACGTTCATTCTACTCCGCATTCACCATGTTAGGAAAGAGATTCATTATATCTATCTGTTTTTCAAAGATATCACCTTCTCTAGCTCTGTATAATTTGCTGAAAAAGTGGAACACTACTCTATATATCCTTTAGGGATGTCAATATTTTTCCTTCTCTGTCTTCGATGAACCAAATGGAAATTATTTCCTTCTAAATGATGCATGATTATGAAATAAATGAGTGTTTTTATCTGCTTCTACCACCCAAATATCCTTGCTCTTTAATCACCACTCCACTTCTTGGATCTTCAGAATATGATTTTTTTCTTTCCTCCAGTTCTAATAACTTATTTTTGGGTTCAACAAAGGAATATTTTGGCACTGATGGATTAGCTAATTCCTTAATCAAAATTTATATCAAAATCAATTCCTTATCCAAATCCTTTTTCTTTTCCCTAACCTATAGTCTAACGATTTGCTTCAACAAATTTAGTTTGTAACATACAACTTCCATACAAGAAAGTCCTCAAACAAGAATAGAATTTTTTCAAGTGACTTGAACTAAATCTTCAAACTCTTTCTCCTTCAACCAGGAATTTTTGAACATGAATGCATAAACTTTTGACTCAATTTCCCTAGACCATTATAGAAAAAATGGATTGTGATCTGTGTTAGGCTAGGCATTGGTAACTCCATGAATGAATTTTATTTCATTAAGATAGATCAATAATATATACAAGGAGATTCAGACTATTGGAATTCATATTCCAATGTCTCTCCATATTCTTTATTCTCTTATTTAGATTATTTACAATTTTCCCAATCCCAAATATTAGGTTTAAACATTCTCCCCCTGCCTTAATCTGAAGGGATGTTGGTAACTCCAAGCATCATTCTGAACCTTTCAAACTTTTCTTTTCTAAGTGCTTTGGTGAAGATGTCTGCAATACCATCATTTGTGGAACAATGGCATATGTTAATAGTCTTGGCCTCAACATGATGTCAAATCAAATAATTCTTTGTATTGATATGCTTGGTTATCATGGAACTTGGGTTTTGGCCAATTTTATTACATCAGCATTGTCAATAAAAAGAGGAGTATAAATCACTTGTTTCTCCAACAAATATTCTAGAATTTTCCTAAGCGACACAATTTCCTTTATTTCTTCTGCAACTGCCACATATTCCATCTTTGTTGTGGAATTTTTGGAACTAATTGTTTGTGTGGCCTCTAAGAGACCAATCTTGATCCAAGACTCATAACATAACCTAAAGTAGATACTCAATATTTTTTCATCTCCATCAAACTATGAATCAAAATATCTAATCAAGCTAAAGTCATCCACTTCTATATACTTGAGTCCAAAGTCTTGAGTTCCCTTGAAGTACCTTAAAACTCTTTTTGCAGTAGGCCAATGACTCTCACAAGAATTTTGCATAAACTTGGAGATGATTCCAACAACAAATGAAATGTATGTTTTGGTAGTAGTCAAGTAGTTAAGAATTCTTACGAGCTATATATACTCTGTTGCATCCTCAAATTAATTTACTTATTTGGATGTGAGCTTTCAATTTTATTCCATTAGAGTGGTCAAAGGATTGCGCTCAACCTTGCAAAATTTGTTTAACAGATCTCCATTGTAATTTTTTTTGAGAGAGGATTATAAATTTTGGATGTTGGGTTAATTCAATACCTAGATAATAGTGAACATATCCAAAAATTGTCATTTCAAAACCTTACCTCACTTAATTCTTTATGGATGTAGTGTAATTTTCATTGTTCCCTGTCATCATAAGATCATCTACATACACCACAAGATATACAATAATTTTTCCAACTTTCTTGACAAACAAAGTTGCATCATCAAAATCGTAGAGTTTGAAATTTAGTTTCAAAAGATGCCCAGTCAATTTCTCATACTAGGCTCCTGGTGCTTGTTTAAGGCCATATAGGGATTTGACAAGCTTGCATACTTTGTGCTCCTATCCCTTCAAAAAAAATCCTTTTGGCGAAGACATAAAAACATTCTCTTTCAGATATCCATTCAAGAAAGAAATTTTTACGTCTATTTGATGGACTTTCCAACTGTTTTGATTTGTCAAGGCAAAGAGAGTCTGGATGGTAGTCCATTTTGTTGTTGGGGAAAAAGTATCCTCATAATCGACCCCTTCATTTTGTGAAAAAACTTTTTCCATGAGCCTAGCTTTATGATTTTCAAATGAGCCACTTTCTTTATACTTATTCTTGAAGACTCACTTGTAGCCAATCAGTTTGGTTCCAAATGGAGGGTCCACTAGCTTTCAGGTTCCATTCTTTACCATAGCATCATACTATTTTTTCATTCCTTCTTTCCATTCACCACGAGAAGCGACTTCTTTGAAGGAATTTGGTTTGAAATCTGTAGAAATATTTAATTCACAATCATAGAAATATCCATATCAACAGTTGAATCATAATTGTCTACATCACCTCAATTACATTTGGTCGAGCTTCTTGTTCCTATCTTTCCAACCTCATTAGGATGAACACTTTCAAGTGTCTTAGCAATCCATGTTGGAGGATGATTTTAAGATTGCCCAGGTTGTTTAGTTGACTGAGATGGAACTAATTCAAGATTTAGCCTTGCAATTCTCTCAATCACATCACTCAAAGTGTCTTCTTGATAAATATCTAGAGGTTCATGAGGGGGAGAGAGTGCTTCAAAAGGAGATTCCACATATTGATCTAGGATCAGGATCCTCCCTTTAGGATGTGGAATATTATTACTAAAATCTTGAAAATATTTGGCATGCAGGAATTTTTCCAAGCGATCAAGATGTCGCTCAACAACATTGTCAGTCTTGGAAGATTCAAGAAAAATTACATCTCGAGATATATAAACTTCTTGTTTACTTCATCATTGAGACTATATGCTTTGGGGGTATCTGTGTGCCCCAAGAAGATACATTTTTGACTCCTTGTACCAAGTTTTATTTCTCTGTTCCTTAGGTATCAAGGCATAAGAGGTGAAACCAAAAACCTTAAGATGCCTCATCAAAGGAATTTGGCCATACTACATTTCACAGGGAGTCTTGTTTTTTAGAGCATGATATGGACACCTATTCTTAATATACACTGCACATAAAATTGCATCATCCCAGAACATCAACTTAACATTTTTGAAAAACATCATTGAACGTACAATATTTAAGATTGTGTTCATTCTTTTAGCTACACCATTTTGTTGATGATTATAAGGCACGGTTATTCAATGTTTGATCCCATGCTCGCGAAGATAGTTTTCAAATTCAGTATAAGTATATTATTTTGCATTATCAATAGGAATAGAGCCAATATGAGATTGTGTATCACTTCCAATCCATGCATGAAGGTTTTTAAAAGCTTCAAAAGCTTCATATTTGTTCTTCAATAGATATACCCAACATATTTTGGTGTATTCATCAATAAAAGTCATCATGTATTTATTTCCATTTGCAGAGGGAACATGCGTAGGGCCACAAAAATCAAAATGAAGCATTTCAAGCTTTTTATGTGCTCTGGAGTGAGAATCATGACATTATTGTTTGTTGTGTTTTCCTAAGATACAATCATCACATTGTATAAGTTTCCTAAGAATGGTTGTAAAACCAATAAAACCATTTCTCTTCAATAAATAGAGATTGTCATAGTTTAGATGTCCAAATCTAGCATGCCATAAGATATTGGATGGTGGTATACCTTCTTCATATTGAGAATTGCATGCAAAGATTTTTGCATGAGAAAGGGTCCTTGTAGCTTCAAGAGTCTTTCTTCTTCTATCCTAGACATGGCAAACGATTTTTCAGATGTTTTTATCACCTCAACCTTGCCATCAAATATGTAAATGGAGTGTCCTTGTCGGTTGATGTGAACAAAGGATAGCAAGCTTCTCTGCAACTTTAGTAGGTAGAAAATATCATGTAGAGAAAAGATAGGGAGACAAAGCAGTTTAACTTTGATGGTGCCAAGTCCGAATGGCTTGAGTTTTGACTTGTCTCTAAAGTAGATTTCTCCATCTACATTATCATTGAATTCTTCAAAGAAATATATTTGAAAGGTCATGTGGAAAGTTGCTCCTAAATCAAGAAACCATGCATCTTTCCACGGAGGAAGTTTCAAAGCATTAACAAAGTCTTTAGCTACTCCAATATTGCAATGTGACACAATATAATGAGAAGATTCGAGTGATTTACCTTTCCCTAGATTTGGTGATTTTCATTTCTTTCTTGTCTAATTATTTCTTGTTGGGCGATTTAATTGTATGATAAATCCCTATCATTTAATTTGTTAACCTGGGGGTTTCATAAGATTAGAAGCAAACCAAAATATATGGAACCTCAGATGAAACTGGTGTTGGAATTTTGTTTAGAATGGAAATGCATATTACAAATCTAAACTATTTTGAAAAGAAAATATTCAGATCTATTTTATGAAAGCATAAAAATGTTTGATCAATGGAATTAGTTTACTTTAGAAGATAGAGAAGAGTCTCTTGTTCAAGAGTCCTGGTTGTCCTTTTACAATCTTTCTATAATAACATTGCCAAACATCTATGAAAGTAGAAAAGAAAGCATATAAATGAAAGCAAGTAAATATTGTTTTCATATCAGTTCTTAGCTCATGGAGAAGAGTCTCCTAACTTAGGAGGACCTGATTATCCTTCTCACATAAAAACTAGCTACTGAAAGGAAATCAAAATTCACATAAATGTAATCTAGGAAAGCATATAAGAAAGTAAATCTTGTTTCAGTTCAGTGTATCTCATGGAGAAGAGGCTCCTAACTTAGGAGTTCCTAGTTGTCCTTCTCACATAAAAACTAGCTATTGAAAGGAGATCAATCTTCACCCAAAAAAACATGGCCATAACATGAATTCATACTAAAAATATCTACAAGTATTTACAACAAAGAAATAAGATGAACATCCAGAATTCAAGCTAGTATATTCACAACTATGAACATTACTCTACAATAAAGTGTACTTATCTTAGTATGGGGATCCTTCCATTCCTCAATGAACACACATGAACAACTATCACACCTTAAGAATAAAACAACATTCATAACTCATGATTTGGAGAAAATGATATTATTCATGTTGAATGAACAATCATAAATCTGATGCTAATGAATGATTGATCACTGTTCACCTTCCTTTGAAGGATGTTCCTCTTATTTATACATGAATTATGGATATCTACTCAATAAATGTAGATTTCTTAAATATCTACTAGATCCATACTTATCTCAACTTATCCCTAAATACTAGATACAAATCCAATGACACATCAAGATATCCATGCTCTTTCTCCTTGGAATATGGTCCACCTTTTGAGTTGAAATTCGAATTTGATCTTGGGAGACCACATAGGAAGCTTCCAAATGATCTACACATATCATCAAATTCAAGCCACTTTTAGGTATAAACAAATACATGTTATTTATCTAACTTTTAATCATAAATTCACTCTAAATACATGAAATTAATAACTTTGGAAAATGTAAATGTGAACTCATGTAGTAATGATAATGTAGGTTTATGTAATGATAATTTGATGGAATGAGGTGACAAAATCAGGATAAAGGTGAAAAATAGAGTGAAAGTGAATGTTAATTTGGCGGCCCAACACACCCCCCAACTTAAGTTATTGCACGTCCTCATGCAATCTATTGCATTAATTCACCTAATCATGATTTAATATTTTTGCATTGTCTTACTTTTATATCAACTTTGGCTGATATCGATTTTTTTAACTTCACATAATTTTCTTTTTGACAACTTTGTTCCTTTTTGCAAAGTGTTCTTTCTGAAAAAACATTTGATTGCAATATATTTTGGTTGGTTCTTGTGTGACAACCAAAATTTGTTTAGTATTGGTTCTTGTGTAACAATACTTTTGTTGTTTTTGTGTTGCATCAAAAGACTTTGAAAACATTTAATTAACCGTTCATTCTTCAATCATTATTTGCAAAACATGTAACGTTTGAATCATAATGCAATAGTAGTTGTTTGAAAAAGTATGTTGGTTAGGATGACATGTGCAGAAAGGAAATATATGACATATGAAAGGTGATAATGGAATATGAATGTGAATATGAGGTATGAACATGAACATGGTGAAGTATTTTCCAAAAATTATAATTTTAGTATTAAAGGAATTATATGATAAAAAACTAGAAAAGAACATACCTTTACTTGCCTAAGTGGACAAACTGTGTATATGTAGAAAAGTGTAGCTCCTGCTACTGAATCATGGAATGAAGAATACAAAATGTGATCTGTTTCTTAGTTGCATACATGATGGATGAAGTTGTGAATGTGGATCCTTTATTACTACCATTGCATCTGTTCCAAAGTACAAAATACTGTTGAATCTCCTACTGAATCATATAGTCTTCATGTCATCCCATATCGTGGTACAATTCTTTCCATGTGAATAAATGTGCCAATGTCAAACATCGAAAGAAGTCATTGGATTACTGGCCATTGATGAATTTCTTTAACCAATGCGAGGCAAAATCACCATTAATGTCAATGAGTGCCAAGGTATCTAAGTACATCTTGCGAAGTGCGAATAGATGAGCTAATGTCGAGCCACTTGCAAGATCCAACAAACAAAGGACATTAATGTATTCCCATTGTCCGTTGGCGAGAAGACTTGCCATTAAGGCAAGCAAGCCTCAAGGTACTAATAATGACTCTAGTCTTTATCCAAAATAAGGTGCTGAGGGTGATGGGTCAAGACTTGTTGAAAGGTGGTCCTTAACGAGTCCCACATCAGTCAACGTGAGTTCGTATAAAATGATTGGTAGGACTATAGATAAAATATATCATGGTCAAACAGTTTTTATGATAAGGAAAACAAGGCAATGTAGAGAGATGGATGGTTTATTCACGAGGCAAAAAGATGAGCTGAAAAAAAGGCAAAAATGTATGCGACTTAGAAAAGTAGACATGTATGAAGTCATGATGGATAAGGCAATGAATCAGTAGACTTTAACATGGATGATTAATGAGGCTTTGAAGGAGAAGTGTGGGTAAACATATCATGACACAATATTTCTGTGTAGCGACAAATGTCACAACATATGTAATTATCTCCTTCAAGCTTTCAATGATGAATGTGATTTCTGGAGATCACATCTGCATGAACTTGGATCATCTGCACACCTGTAAAAGCTTAGTACAAATTCTGCATGAAAACTATGAGAGCTTTTTGAAAGATATAAAATGCAAGAATGAGTGTGAATGCTTAGCAACGAAAAATAAATAAAATAAAAAATTATGTGTTGCCTATACGTGCTAGTTCCTTTGAAGTAACTCCAAGAAGATAAGTTAGCATAAATTGTTTTCAAAAGTTATGAAATCTCCATTTGCATTTTTTTAAATTGTTTCGTTGTTGTTGTATTTTTTTTTAATTATTTTGATTTTTTTAATTGTTTTGATTGATTTATTTGTTTTTTTATTTATTTTTTATTATTGAACATCAACTATACTTATTCTTAAAAAAAAATAGGTATGAACAATGAATATGGTGGCCATCCACTTTATCAACCACATAGTGAAACTGTAGAACCAGAAAGGAAATGTGGAGAAGAAATGATAATCTCCTCTGACATAAACAAGACTAAGATCCAACAACACATGCTTGAATTAAACCTACGAGTGAACGAATTTTGCAGATTCTAACTAATTAATGCAAAAAACATAAGCGGACAGGCGATGAAGAGAAATGTACAATGCATAGAACTTAAAGAAGGAAGGTGGCTCCTCCAAGCAAGGCAACTCCAAAGATGGCCACGACCTTCTCCACAGTACCATTCATCGCTGCTCCGTTGGTCGGTGGCACAGTGTTGGCTGGGCCTCTCAGCTCTCGAGGGGTCGGATGCAGAGGGAGCATGAACGTTAGGTGATGAGGATGAGGTTGGCATTTTGGCAGTTCTAGAAGGGGAAGATGCCCTAATTACATTCCTTTTTATTTTCTAACCAGGATTTTCGCACCTGCAACCAAAAGAAAATATGAATTAATAATATCAAAAATATATAAAAAGGTAAAAAAATACTTATTAGAGCTTATTAATTGGATTCAGGGATTAACTCGACAAACTGGCAACCACCTGATTCTGCACAAGCTTGTATAAAGTGAAGATGACAAGGAAGCATTCATGGCTCCAAAGTAGGTAGCAATCGAAAATCCGAATGGAAGAAGACCTGCACCAAGCTTTGGCGATCCATAGGGCACATTGCTGAGACCCTGACGCGGATTCGAGCCCAACGTCTGAGATATCAGTTAGACCACAAATTATTATTTCTTGCAGGTTCAAAAAAGCAGAACTTGAACATAAATCCAAAATTGAATTCCAATCTTGCAATTTCACATTTTTCAGCGAGTTTTCTTCAGCGCTATGACGTTCTTTGTGCATCACTTTTTTAGATTCCCAGCTTTTTACATTAGGTTGGGTTTTGTAGCGTAGTGTTTTCGTAGTTTTTTTTATATGTTTCATTTATTATTATTATTTACTTATTTAATTTTTATGTTTTTTTTGTTTTTTTTTTTTTATTATTATTATTATTATTATTATTTTTTAAATAAATTGTTTTGTTTGTATGGTATACAAACAAATTAAATCTTATTTTATTTTTAAATTAAAATCTTTAAAAAGAAATTAAATTATTTACTTATTGTTTTGTATCGTTATTAAAAATGAAAATTATTTTGTATGGTTAAAAAAAAAAAAAAAAATACTTATATTTTTTTTTAAAATTTTATGTTGCCAAAAAAAAAATCCTAATGATGATTTTTTTTAAATCTTTAAAAAGAAATTGAATTTCATTTCTAATTTTCTTTTTTAATTTTTTTGAATTTAAAATTATTTAAAAATAATTTAAATTTTATTCTAACTCTAAAACAATCTAGAAAATTTATTGAATGTTAGGACCCTACATTGTCCCTTTTTGATCATATATTTTGCTATTATGTCATCCTTTTCCAACCCATATATAAAGTTCATATTATTACTTTAATCCATTTTTCCGAAGGTATACAATATTTCTTCTCATTAGTATACGTTTAATTTATTTTACATATAATTACATTACCTTCATAGTTAATCGTTGATCGGATAGTTGCTGAAACAGTTTATCATTGCATTCTACGTTGTTGAAACAACCTGAAGACTGCAGGGTTATCATTATAGTTTATGTTGCTGAAATAGTTAGAACAGTGCGCAAATCCCGTTTCTGAAACAGCCCATGATTGCATTTTAGATTCGGCAGCAACAAAAAGAGATCATCGAAGGAGCTGTTACACTGGCCGTAACAACTACATTCCAAAGTCAACATTACCATAACAATTGTAACAACATTTTGTTAATGGAACAATTGATTACCCTATTTTGGCATATTGGGTTAAAGATAGGATT